>OZ012705.1:45893981-46009860 GCA_963942595.1 Cylloceria caligata | reverse complement strand
GACAGACAGACAGACAGACAGACAGACAGACAGACAGACAGACAGACAGACAGACAGACAGACAGACAGACAGACAGACAGACAGACAGACAGACAGACAGACAGACAGACAGACAGACAGACAGACAGACAGACAGACAGACAGACAGACAGACAGACAGACAGACAGACAGACAGACAGACAGACAGACAGACAGACAGACAGACAGACAGACAGACAGACAGACAGACAGACAGACAGACAGACAGACAGACAGACAGACAGACAGACAGACAGACAGACAGACAGACAGACAGACAGACAGACAGACAGACAGACAGACAGACAGACAGACAGACAGACAGACAGACAGACAGACAGACAGACAGACAGACAGACAGACAGACAGACAGACAGACAGACAGACAGACAGACAGACAGACAGACAGACAGACAGACAGACAGACAGACAGACAGACAGACAGACAGACAGACAGACAGACAGACAGACAGACAGACAGACAGACAGACAGACAGACAGACAGACAGACAGACAGACGACAGACAGACAGACAGACAGACAGACAGACAGACAGACAGACAGACAGACAGACAGACAGACAGACAGACAGACAGACAGACAGACAGACAGACAGACAGACAGACAGACAGACAGACAGACAGACAGACAGACAGACAGACAGACAGACAGACAGACAGACAGACAGACAGACAGACAGACAGACAGACAGACAGACAGACAGACAGACAGACAGACAGACAGACAGACAGACAGACAGACAGACAGACAGACAGACAGACAGACAGACAGACAGAAGACAGACAGACAGACAGACAGACAGACAGACAGACAGACAGACAGACAGACAGACAGACAGACAGACAGACAGACAGACAGACAGACAGACAGACAGACAGACAGACAGACAGACAGACAGACAGACAGACAGACAGACAGACAGACAGACAGACAGACAGACAGACAGACAGACAGACAGACAGACAGACAGACAGACAGACAGACAGACAGACAGACAGACAGACAGACAGACAGACAGACAGACAGACAGACAGACAGACAGACAGACAGACAGACAGACAGACAGACAGACAGACAGACAGACAGACAGACAGACAGACAGACAGACAGACAGGACAGACAGACAGACAGACAGACAGACAGACAGACAGACAGACAGACAGACAGACAGACAGACAGACAGACAGACAGACAGACAGACAGACAGACAGACAGACAGACAGACAGACAGACAGACAGACAGACAGACAGACAGACAGACAGACAGACAGACAGACAGACAGACAGACAGACAGACAGACAGACAGACAGACAGACAGACAGACAGACAGACAGACAGACAGACAGACAGACAGACAGACAGACAGACAGACAGACAGACAGACAGACAGACAGACAGACAGACAGACAGACAGACAGACAGACAGACAGACAGACAGACAGACAGACAGACAGACAGACAGACAGACAGACAGACAGACAGACAGACAGACAGACAGACAGACAGACAGACAGACAGACAGACAGACAGACAGACAGACAGACAGACAGACAGACAGACAGACAGACAGACAGACAGACAGACAGACAGACAGACAGACAGACAGACAGACAGACAGAGACAGAGAGACAGAGAGAGACAGAGAGACAGAGAGACAGAGACAGAGAGACAGACAGACAGACAGACAGACAGACAGACAGACAGACAGACAGACAGACAGACAGAGACAGAGACAGAGAGACAGAGAGAGACAGAGAGACAGAGACAGAGAGACAGAGCGACAGACAGAGACAGAGACACAGATTGATATTTATTAGCTTTCTCAACTATTCTATACAGAGTGTTGCATGTTTTTCTTACATCTACATACATCTTACTTTACTGTTGACACAACATATTCCTTAACATTCGTTTCAACTGTTCTACTTTTTCGCAACCTTTTAGTTCAGCTGGCATTATATATTTTCACTCCTTCACATAGTACATACTCTTTTGTGCACTTCTCGGTCTTCTAATTTCTATTACCATATTTTCCGCTTGCCTTCTTTCCCTATCACTCTTCGTTCCTACTATTTGTGGCGGATTTTTAAATTCTTTTGGCAGTAGATTTTTCACGGCTTTAAAGATAAATGTACAAACGTTATAGTACAATCTTTGCCTTATGAATTGTACCGCGCTCAGCATATATTCTACCTTCGTAGAGCGGTTGCATTGTAATATAACTCTCATTGCGCTGTTCTGCGCAATCTGCAGTTTCTTCAACTCTGTTTCACCCACACCTACTAACAGTGTTGCACTATACTCAAAGTGAGATGCTATGATTGCTTTATATATCACAAATCGCGTATACGCAGATACATTATTCCCCATTCTGTTTAGAAAGCTCGTTTCTTTCCCTATTTTTTTTAACAAATACTCACAGTGGCCTATGAATCGTAGCTTGTCATCAATAATGATACCCAAATATTTTATTGACTCTACTCGCTCAAGTTTCGTTCCATCCAAACACTTCCGTACAATATTCCTACTTACGACTTTCCTTACACTGCTGACAATCATATATTTTGTTTTCTCTACTTTCATTTTTAATTTATTTCTTTCCATCCACTTTTCTACTATACTTAATAACATATTCATCTTTGTCTCCATTTCCGCGCTGCTTTTTCCAGGTACATATATCACTGTGACATCAGCAAACATTTTTATTGCACATCCCTCTGAACACAAATTAACTCTATCATTTATATATATAATCAACAGCAACGGCCCTAGTACTGACCCCAGCGGTACCCCATATTCGTTGGGAATAACTTCAGACTATTTATCATTGAATCGAACTTGCTGTGTTCTATTTCTTAAGTACGTTCTGAACCAATTTAATACCCTGTCTTTAATTCCATATCGGTATAATTTGTCTAATAATATATCCCTGTCGATTGTCTCAAACGCTCGTTTTAAATCCATGAATATTACTCCTACCATTTTTCTTTCACTAAAGTCCACTTTCCATTCATCTACAACAGTTTAAATCGCCGTTTCACACGAATATTGCTTTCTGAATCCTGACTGATGCTCCGTTATGATGTCATTGGTTTCTAAATATTTTTCAATTTGATTTTACTACTAATTCGAGCACTTTTCCGTATAATGGCAACATATTAATTAGTCTGTAATGACTTGCTTTTATGGCTTTGTTCATTTTTGGGATCGGTATAATCGTGGAAGTTTTCGAGCTTTCTGAGCAACATCCTTCCCATAGGGATCATTTATTATTTCCACAAATTACTTTTTTATTGCACTGAACGCCATTTTTAGTATATCACTTAATATACCTTCTTGCGTTCCCTTCTTTTTCGGGAGTCCCATCACTATATTCTCTAGGTCCTTTATTTCAATATGATTGAAGTTTTCGATTATACTTTTATTGTCCATCCTTATCCCTGTTATAATTTTTTTTCTATTTGGACTTTCAGACGTATCCCGTTCTATTGAATTAACTATATTCTTTACACTTTGCACATAATACACATTACATTTATCAGCTATACTACCTCCCATCATGTCATTCAATATCTCAAAATCTATATTCTCTACTTCTCTAGAACCCATTGTTTCTCCATTAATTACTTCTTTTAACGTTTTCCACATTTTTGTCAGACCCTTCTTATCATCGTCTATCATCTTTTCATAATATTCCTTCTTCTCTTATTAAATTAACTACCGCATTCCTTTCAACTTTGAATTGCTGCCAATGCTCCTCCAAACCAGTAGTAATTGCTACTCCGTATGCCTTATCTTTTCTTCTTGCAGCTACTATTATGTCTTCTGAATACCATTTTATTCCTTCCCATACGCTTGGAATCTTCACTATTTTTCTGGGTTCAAACCTATCTAGTGCGACCACTATATTATCAACAAGCATCCTTGTTCTTTGGCTTACTTCTATCTCTTGAACTTGTCTTGTGGTAGTGCTTAGCATCCGTGTAAATTCCTTCACATCAATTTTACTATAGTTTTTAGTTTTATGTTCTGTATACTCATCCATGCATGATCCGTTATCTTTGGCTCATGTTCCACCTGCACTTGTGCACACCTGCTAGCAAATAATAAATCGATAGTAGTTCGACTGTCTTACGTTATTCTTGTCGGTTGATTAACGTATTGCTTCATTCCTAGACTCAGCATTCCTGTTATCAACCTCTTTTTGTAGAACGTTTCTACCGTGACATCTATATTAAAATCACCTATTATCAAACAGTCTCCTTTTATTATTAGTTCCTCAGTTATGTTTTCTTTGTGTCTTATAAATTGAGCATCCGACGCACTTGACGAATGATACACAATTACTATCACTCCTTTATAATGTTTATCCTTGATCTCTATTCCAGCACACCAGCAGTTTGATTCTATTGTGTTTATTGGTGTTATATCATATTTAATACCATTTCTTATGTATAAGATTGCACCACCTGTATTCCTATTCTCCGCATCATATCTGACTGCACCACAGCCTGGCATATACACTTCGCTGTCACCAATTGCATCTGTCACTTTGATCTCTGATAACGCTATGAATGCGGGTTTCATTTTATCCACTGTTTGGTATCGTATTTCATCCTTATGTGCTATCAGACTTTGTGCATTTGTATGCCATAGCATTTTCTCTTCCAGTAATTGCTAATCGTTCAATCCTGCTCTCCTCTTCTCTTCTTGGTTTGCTCTTTTGTACGTTGGGCATTCCCGATCTAATGCATCATGTTCCATGTTTATCTTTGAGTGGTATACTTGGTTTTTAAACATGCAGTTTATGCAGTAGTGTTTCGTCGTTGTACATCTACTCGTTTCGTGATTTCCCGCACATTTATGGCATGTTCCTCTCTTGTGCAGTTCTTGGCTATATGATAGTAGCCCCAACATTTGTAGCATCGCTTCACATTGACGTGGTTGTAAACCGAACATTTTCTCCATCCCACGCTGATCTTACGTTTGTTCAGTATCTCTTGGTGGATTCCTTCATCCACTATCATTATTATTGATCCTTCGTGTTTCTCGTCTTTGTTTATTCGTTTGAAAATTTTCATATCCCTTCCTTCCTTGTCTTCCCATTCTATTTCTTTATTGTTTTAACCAGCTCATGATCCGCCAGCTCTAGTTCATCCACTTCCATGTTAACGATCATAATTTTTGGTTTTTGTTGATTTGTTTCCATAACTTTAAATCCCTAGCCCATTTTCTCTTGTACTATGGTCTTTAGCTTTTCTATTTCTTCTGTCGTTTCACAGCCCGAAATCACAGCTCCATTACTGTCTTTCTTTAACCTTGTTACTTCCACAGCCATGTTTTTTATGTCGACCTTTTCTTTGATCTTCTTTTTCTTGGCCTCACTTTCTTGTTGTTCGTTAGGCTTAATAATTATAACCGTCTCCTTTTTCTTTTCTTTGACTGCTCCACTATAGGTTATTATTACTTCCCTTGTTGTACCTAGAACTCCTCCTTGTATCATCTTTTTTATTTCTTCCATTTCGATCTTTATGCCCTTCAATTCTTCTTGTATTATTTCCTTAATTGTCACCCTAACTTCATTATTACATGCAACTTCGTCCTTTATTTCTTTCACATTTTTCACCAACCAGTCTATTTTTCCTTCGATATTTGCCGTCGTGCAAATAATACCTCTGCTTCCAGTAAATGATCCAGTCGAACCCGATCGATCTCTGCTGTTACCTGCATCAGATGTGAACGTCCTCTGGCTTTCGTCAACTACGAATTTATCGAATGGACCATTACATTGCACTAGTTCTCTGTTTTTATTATACACCCTATGTTTACACACACATCCCGGATGACAAAACATTTATGGGCACGTCTTGCATCGCACTACCTGGCTTTTTATAGCTTTTTTGCACGCTAAGCAACGATATTCATCGTACTCAGTCGTACTATCCATTTCGTCCGTGTTCGTACTAATGCCGTGGTATGCGCTATTGTCTTGTCACCGTGGCAGCGAGAACGGTCGCCGTCACTACTTTCACACGAACTTCAATATCTAAAATTATTGACAATACCGCGATCTCGATAGCTATCAGAATCATCTATTGTTCTAAATGCTCATCACACAAAACCGCACATTTCGTAATTATAGACTTATATTTAACTATAAAATTGGCTCAAGGACGGAGCACATTTGACAGAGAGAGAGAGAGAGAGAGAGAGAGAGAGAGAGAGAGAGAGAGAGAGAGAGAGAGAGAGAGAGAGAGAGAGAGAGAGAGAGAGAGAGAGAGAGAGAGAGAGAGAGAGAGAGAGAGAGAGAGAGAGAGAGAGAGAGAGAGAGAGAGAGAGAGAGAGAGAGAGAGAGAGAGAGAGAGCGTATTAAAGGAATATATATAAAAGCGTGCTACTTTGAAAAATCTCTAGTTAATTGTCTGATTTACTGCGGTTACCACTATTCTAAGAGCACAATTATGGTCAGAGTGGTTAAGCGCTCATTGATAAAAAAAATTCATAGAGTTCGTATTGAAGCGTAGGTTGTCGTTCAGTTTGCGGTAGGGGTGAAGAAATTTAGAGATCACCCTATAGGAACTTCCGACACAAGCGGTTGTTCGTAAGATTTGCGGTATGCTGTGCGATCATCAGCGCGATTTATTTGACGTGCATAATATTGGATTGTTTGATAATCAAATAATGATTCATTCGGCGGTGCGTGTTATTCGTCGACGCGGGTGGCTGAATGAGCCTGCTTTGCAGCCCATACTCAGTGAAAGACGTGAGTAATATACTGCGTTTATTACTTTTATTTTATTTCCTTTATTTCACAAGATTTTTATATAGTTCGACGGTATCAAGAAGAAAAAATGGGATTCGACATCAGATGGTCATAGCAGGGAGAACGATGGTGACAGCACCGCAGGGAATCGTTGGATAAATTTTACCCAGGCGTTCGGCGGCTATAAACCAATAAACGGTCTTTTCATGGTCGGTCCTGCGAGAGAACCAGATAGAGCCGTCGCAGGTCCATCGCGACAACACAGTTCTTGCGATGATACCAATAGCAATACTGACGATGAGGAAGAAGAAGAAGAACGGGAGGAGGAGGAGGAGCAGGAGGAGGACGATGACGACGAGGAGGAGGAGGAGGAAGACCCGGTAGATTCAGGTAAACTTTTAATAATACAATTACGCAGACAAACAAAAAATGCAGGGATAATAACAAAAAAAATTTTTAAACAGGGTACGAGTCAGACCCAAAAATTTTTCGTTTCGTACGATTCACTGTGCCGAGGCCGCCGACAAGCGAGTTGGTTTATGAAATGCGTCGGTTGTTCCTGAGCGCAGTCGATGAGTTCGAGGACTAGAAGCAAATATAAGTTCGTTATTCTTACGTTACACAAAATATATATATATAGTATATCCCTAGCGACAAACAAAAAGTTCAATTAAATAAAATTAAAAATTCGAATAACTGGTTTAATTATGCTTGCAAGTGTACAGACTGGCGATGGAAGGACTGCTATACGGCGAGGTGATATTTTGGGTCCTGGTGAACGCTCCGGTATCGACAATGAGCAGAGCCAATATTTTCCACGCTTTAGGATGCAGGGTCGGAAGACAGATTTTTATTTTCGTCAGCCACCAGACGGTATTTGTCATCTGACTTAGTTCGAGGGCGGTGTACTACATGTTCTCACATGTCTTAGAGAATCGTGCGTAGGACATGATTATGTTGGTATGACTGAGCGTGCCGTCTTTTGCGCAAGGACCTGTATGGTTATCATTTCGAACAGCCCGTGATATCGTTCCTGACGATATATGGCGACTAATTAATAGTGTAGCTCAGAGCGCGCGCGAATTTCGGATTGACGCTGGTACATGTAGAATGACGACATGTATAGTACCAGGCGTCGAAGGTACCGAGGTGGGAACCAGGCTTACACACGAGTCTATACCAAGAAAGTCAATTTTACATATAAGTAATATCGATAATTTGTGTCTACAGCGATCCCTTGTCACAGCCCGATCGCATGGCAAACGCGGTCAAATTCGTACGGGCAAGCTACACAGACAATGGTCCTAATTTCGGAACGTGCTTCGACGAGCGCAATATACAGCAGCTATAGAGTTCACGCGTAATGCGGGTATGCGCGAGATTCAACTTTTTCAGGAGGACTTGGTTCACGAGGGTATAGCGATCATTATTTATGAATTTTACACCTTCGGAAAACGCGTTCTGGCTCTGTACGATGGGCGAAAATCCGTACTCTCTGCAATAGATAAAATTAATCATACACTCTTTATTCTCTATTACGATTTTTTTCATAAATACCAGACAATAGTAAATCTCGCTGGTGCGCTACGTAGTCGGGGGTTCTGCACACGGTGTAATTCCAAGTATAATCGAGTACTCGAGCATCGCTGTAGCTATCAATGTGCTCCATGTAAATCAACTTCTTGCAACGGCAATAGAGACACTCAGCCTGAGTATTGCCCAGACTGTAATAGTTCGTTCTTTGTTGCCTTTTATCTCCCTCATCACAAGGGCGAGGAGGATTCTTGTAGAGGCTGCTCGCGTATGATTAAAACCACAGGTAAAAAGATGCATGTATGTGGTATACCGTTTTTTATTACATGCAGGCACACTCGACCGACTACGCATGCGTATTTTATAACACCGCTTAAGAAACGAAAGGCGGCAAAGCAGACGAAAAAAGACAAGCCTTCCACGGGATTTTTGTTTTATGATTTTGAGACGCAACAACACGAACAATTGCACGATGATAAATCGACACGAATTCACGAGCTGAATTTATGTGTTACACAATGCGTATGTATGATATGTCTGGATATGACAGATATAGAGACCGATTGTGCTGACTGTGGTGAATGTGAATTCGTGTTTATCGATGATCCTGTTGGGGAGCTCGTGAAATTGGCATTATGGCAAAAATTTAGAAAGACCATCTGTATTGCTCATAATGCAAGAGGCTTCGATGCGCAGTTTATTCTACGGTATTTAATCGAAGTGCAAAAAACACAGTTGCCCTCTCTGAATATGAATGGTACGAAGATTGTCTCGATGAAGACTAGCGATGTCGTTTGTCTCGATAGTCTGAACTATTTACCAATGGCTCTTAGCGCTTTACCTAAGGCCTTCGATTTCGCTCATGAGGTGGCAAAAAGTACATTTCCGCATTTATTCAACACACCGGAATATGGGTACTACACAGGTCCTCTGCCGGTTCTGCATTTTTACTCATCCGATACCATGTTCTCAGCGGATCGCGAGCGATTTTTAAAACGGTATGAAGAAGAATCGAGTCGCGTCGATTATAAATTTGATTTTGCGACGGAGTTTGCGCAATATTGTCGTACAGATGTTACGGTTTTGAAACGCGTGTGTCTAGCTTTTCGAGAGTTACTTATACGTTGCGGAAGCGTGTGCCCTTTTATAGAAGCATGCACGATAGCATCAGCATGTATGAGAGTATTTCGAAAGAATTTTCAACAAAAAGACCATATTGCGGTGTTACCACCAGGGGGGTTCCGCTGGGGCGATAAGTAATCGCGCAACACCGTCATTTGGCTCGTATGGCTCGAACATGAGCGCAACTGCGTTATCGCTCATGATGGACGTACGAGAGAGTATCGCCCGCCGACCGGCCTTCCGGCGGTCGACTGATACGATGTGGAGGCAGGGGTCCATCGCGTTCTTCAATTTCACGGCTACTTTTGGCATGGATGTCTGCGATGTTATTGTGTGAATAGAGATGCTCAAACGAAATTCGGTGATACAATGGATGAGCGATACGAGCGTACCGTTCTTATTTCCGGGCGAATCAGATCGAAAGTTTAAACTCTAAGTGAAATATGGGAATGCTATTTTGACAGATTACTCGAGAATAACGAGGAAATGTCGTTATACGTGAAAACCCACGCCATAGTCAAGCAGGCGGCTCTCGAACCACGCGATGCTTTCTTTGGCGATCGAACGGAAAACGTTGTTTGTACGATGTTGCAATGGGGAGCAAATACGCTATGTGGATGTATGCTCGCTGTATCCATGGGTGTGTAAGAATGGAAAATATCCCGTCGGACATCCGAAATTGTACGTAGGTGACGAGTGTCGAGAACTCGTAGGACTTGGAAACGATTTAAGTGTCATCGAGGATCTCGTGGAGTGCACTGTAGTAGTACCATGCGATTTGTAGATGCCAGTACTGCATGTTCACATGCATGGGAAACTACTGTTCCCACTGTATAGAGCGTGCTGTACAGACATGGATACATCCGAGGGCTGCACACTTGACAGCACGTGGGTCGTGGACGAGCTGAGAAAAGCTGTGTCGCTCGGATATAAGGTGACACGTATCGATGAAATTTGGCTATACGTTGTTACGCAGTATGACTCGACAACGCGACGCGGCGGTCATTTTGCCAAGTACATCGATACATTCCTAAAAATAACGCAGGAGGTGAGTGGACCGCCAACAGAGTATAACGATGACTAGGAAGCAATAGAGCGTTTCATAGCATTGTACGAGGAGTTTGAGGGTATATTACTCGAGCGAAGTGCTTTGCAGTCAAATCCGGGTTTACGTTCGCTTGCAAAATTGGCGCTTAATTGATTCTGGGGAAAGTTTGGTTAACGCGAGAATCTCACGAAAACCATTATCGTTTTCAAGCGCTCGGAGCTAATGAGTTACTAACGAGTCTGGAGATCGAGGTGACGGGAATGCTACCGGTTAATCACAAGATTATGTATGTAAACTATGTGATAAACCGCGATGCTATCCAACCTTCCCCAACAACAAACGCCGTGATTGCACCATACACGACGGCACAGGCTCGCTTAAAACTATACAGTTATCTTGAGGGGCTCGGGCGGCGAATATTGTACTGCGATAAGGACTCCTGTATTAACGAGAGTCGCCCCGACGACAACGAGTATGAGCCGCCAATCGGTCAATTTCTGGGAGATCTCACGGATGAATTAAGCGAATACGGGCCTGGTAGCTATATAACTTCGGTCGTTTCGGGAGGACCAAAATTTGACGCATACCTTGTTCGTAAACCCAACGTTACTATTATTGAAAAATGTAAAGTAATGGGTATCACGCTAAACTTTGCGAATAGCTGTCATGTAGATTATAACGCATTACGATCCTTCGTGACGGGAACTAGGAGCGTACCACTTATTTTTAAATTCGACGCTATTCAGCGCACGAAATTTCATCAGGTAGTAACGTGCAAAGAAACGAAATCATGCGAACCTGTTAACACGAAGCGAAAGCGCCAGGGGAAGTACTCTACTGTATAACGCAAGAAGTATATCATTTTATGGGTGAATTAGCGGTACTTTATAATAATCTTTTTGTCTTCAATTTCATATATCGTATTTATTGTGTACGATTCGTTAAAAAAAAATGAAATATCGATTTATTATGTATAAAACCATTGTCTACTCGTTGTTTTCGTGCTGCTATTCGTAGCAGTACCTGCTATCTCTCTACTGTTCCATTCTGTTCTGACTTTCTCATCGATGATTCCTTTTGTCCCGTCTTTCTTATCGAGTGTTTCCTTTTGTTCTGACATCCTCGTGCTACCTCTAAGCATGTCATATTACTGTTTGGAATTACATGATTCATACATTTTGCACATCGTACTGTATGCATAGTGAAATTAAAATGTTGCTTAATTTGTGAGAAGTTAAAAACTATCATTATTTAATTTACACATGATGTAAACCTCAGCTTATACCGCGGGCACGCGCCTCATCAGCTATTACAGGCGCAAAATAGCTGATGCCGTGGGTGCACCGCCGCCGCCAAAGCGGTATAAACTTATCTAAGAGTTAGCTGATTGATTTTGATAGACACTCATCGATATGGAGATTCGTTGGAAACATCGATGGACAGCCGTGATAAGCGGTCCTACGGGCTGTGGTAAAACATAATTTGTCAAAAAATTCTTTAAACACATTCTCGAAATGACGGATGTCCCGTTCGAGCGTATACTTTTTTATTACTCAGAGTGGCAATCCGGGTATTCAGAGTACGGTGATAAAATGGAATTTTGCAAGGACTTGCCGCAACCAGCAGACTACGCGAATGATACAAGGCTTAAACTTGTGGTCATTGACCACAATATCGTGGTCGATATTTTTACCAAGGGTAGCCATCATAAAAATCTTAGTGTCATCTTCATCAGGCAAAATCTCTTCCATGAGGGTCACGGGCAGCGCGATATCTCCTTCGATGCTAATAATATCGTTGGCTTCAAAAAACCGCGAAATCGCGTGCAAATTCAACATATAGCACACCTGGTATATCCCGAGATTCCGAAATTTTTGCAGGAGGTATATTTCGATGCAACAGCTGCATCGCACGGCTATCTATTATTCGACTTGAAACAATTGACGCCTGATAATTGTCGATTTCGCGCATGTATATTTCCCGATGACCAATACCATTACGTTTATGAGCCTCAAAAAGCAATAAAGGTTCGCAATGCGACGGGCGATGTACCAGTAATGCGCTTGTAATGCCATTGCACGGACCTCTCGATAAAAAGCAAATAATTATATTGCAAGCGCTGTGTTATGTGAAGCAAGAGCAACAACGTGCAATTTTGCGCAAAGGAGATGTAGCGCTCGTACGGTGTATATGCGAGTGTGCTCTAAACGTTTTACAGGGAAACGTGAGTTTGAACAACGTGCAAAAGAATCATCTTCGGAGGCACGCGACAATTCTTCGACGACTAGCCGCCAAAAGCGGAAATTGGAGTGGTAAGCGGCACATCATCGTCGAGCACGGTATCGAATTTCTCAAGTTGCTTCTTGTGCCTGTCTTGGTCTAGACAAGCCATGGAATATGACAGAAAGATGTAGCTTATTCCTCATGATAACATACATCGTCTCGCGGGTCTCGCCACTACTCCTACTATTACTACTACTACTACTACTACAGACACGTCGCTCTCCGTGCAGACTACCGGTATGCCATTATCGCGCCTTGACTCTGAGCTGAGTGAAATGACAGCGTACCAGCAGGTTCTACAGCGTTATCTTCACTTGGTCGAGTACGATAATACAGTACCGAATATTTCGATACCGAAAATCTACGGCTAAGTTTCCTGTTATAAGAGTCGCGGTACAGGCCGTTTCAATACACTCTGGTGTTCATGGAGAGACTATCGATATCGTGCTAAGTCGATGGCCGAAGCGTATAATTATCGGTTTTGTGGATAACAAAGCGTTTAACGGCGACTTCAGTATGAATCTATTCAATTTCCAAAATTACAAGATATATTATCTCTCGTTGTATGTAAATGGTGCTCAAATACCTTCGAAACTGTTACAACCTGATTTCACGAAAAATCTTCTGTATGTGAATGTTTTCAAACGTGGTTTTCGGGAACTGGAATACGTTTCTTGAACGATGGTAATTCGATCGATCGCGATAATTATCGCGACAGATACTATCTGTTTGCTTTCGATTTGACATCCGATCTTTCGGCGAACAGCCATTCACATTGGAATTTAATAAATCACGGTAGTGGGAGAATAGAGGTACGATTTGAGGATGCGCTTGCTTCAACGGTAAATTGTGTAGTCCACGCGGAATATGATAATGTCCTTGAAATCGATGCCTCTCGTCAGGTAATAGTAGATTTTACCGGAAAAGCGAAAACACGTGCTGATGTCGGAATCAAATTGTTTCGTGTTAAGAGGCATAGAAGCGTCTTCGTGAATAACTAATCAGTCGAGCTTGAGCATCTGTACAGATTATACGTGGAAATGGATATCGTCATGGATATAGAAGGAATGCGTGGTAAAGACTCGGCATTTATTCCGAAGAAAATTGCCGTCGTAGCAGTGGATAAACCGTACTCTGCACATTGGATCGTCGCACCACTGCACCGTATCACTTTGCCGAATTACCGCAGTATTCAGAATAATTTTCTCTCGAAATATTTTCATGGTCGTGTATGGTACGAGGGCGATGGGAGCAGTAAATAAGCATACGCTAACTTGCGTGAAATTCCGCGAAAATCAAGACATATGTATACACGCGGTCACGAGAAGGCTATACTTTTTTGCGATGTCACGAGTGGTGAAATTTCCAATCTGGAGGATGAGGAGGGCGCCCCATCGTACACATTTATGCCGTAATCGTTGCGAAAATGCTTCAGACACGCTATGATAAACGATACAGCATCTTCGCATTGTGCAATGCGCCAGGCTTTCCAAATAAAAAATTGGCTTCGGAAGCACCCGTTTAAAGGAGAATCATACATGGATGTTTGATCGGCAGACGAAGAGGAAGGGAATAAGACAAAGGAGAAATCTTCACCATGTCGTCGTGACACGATCGAAGATGCTTTGAAATAAATTTTGCATATATATATACGTCTCTCAAAGCGTATAAGTCATCATTTAATCATTGACTATGTGTTCAGCATGAACACTAGACAAATCTACGAGAGTCTGCAATATCTACCACTTTTAACCGTTGGCGTAAACACAGCTGACAGAATTCCTCGTGTATGGTCGTTACTGGCCGGATAGTTAACACGGATAATCACGACGGACCTGGAGAGCATTTTGTTTTATAAATACTACAAAATAAATCGAGATTACAAAAAAGGACGCTTATCATACATATCAATGACTGTATACAATAATTTTTTTGAGGCGATTAATTTTAAAATGGCGGCTGTGCAACGTTTTTACGATGACGTCTCCGTTTTCCAGGTTCCACGGCTGGATAAATAGCTCCTGTAATTTCTGAATTATGATGTGCCAATGAATTTTTTTCGATTATTTGTAACAACAGCTATATCAGTACATAGGATTTTTTCGATACATTGATTTTTGGCTAAATGGCGCACTTATAAACTGAAAAGTGGAAAATTTGCCTAAAAATCGTCAGAAAATTGTGAACAACAAATGAACTATGCAATATAAAAAAAAAATCCTACGTACTTCCATAAACTATGTATTTTTGAAGATATATTCAAAATTTCAAGTGAATCGGTTGAAAATGGTCTGAGTTATGTTTCCGGCCCACTTGAAAAATTTAGTTTTGAGATAAACGCGTTTGAATCGACTTCCATTTTTTGATGATGAAAATACTTGAAGTATTTTGATGTCACTACACGATCAACGATTTTTCCACAGTTATTACCAATAAGAGTCACTAACCCATACAAAGACGTAAATCTACATTTTCTCTAAAATTCGAAAACCGAGTACTTAGAGATTTTTCTCGGCCATAATCTTTCGGGACATTATTTTTGAGGTCCTAAGGGACCGTTAAAAAAATCGATTTTTCAAAAATTCTTGAGTGGCCTAACCCCTTAAACGTTAATTGTTATTGTTCGCAAATCAGCTCGATCTTTGAAACTGGTTTTCTAATGGCCTGTAAATATATTGAAATGGTGAGTCGTGGAACGTGACGGGTGACAAATAAAGATGGCGCGATGTTTACCACAGTAGAACTTCGATATAATTAACATCGAATAAGATTAACGAGCGTGAAAATAAAAATGTTGCATGATGAGCAGGTCCGGTAACATAATAAGAAGTTTTGGTGGGAGACAATTATTAATATTAATAATCTCACACAATGATGATGAACTCTGCCTCGATGAGCGCGAATACGCGTGACGTGGCAACAGCCATGCACGGAGCATTAGATTATGATGTACCGAATTGCACTAATCACACAACCGCCTTTTACGTTAGTTCAAATGTCCGTTCAGCTGATTTGACCAGATTTGCACGCACTTGAAAAGTGATCACTGAGCATTCAACGGCGTCGTCAACAAAGCTACCGCTTGCCGCTACAGCTTCTGTACGGCGTATGCATCGCCCACCATACGAACAGTACGTGTCCGTATAATACTACCACCCGACTGCACGCCCGATTGCCGAGCACAGCATGACAGCAACTGACAAGTGCCACAGTGCGACCGGTATGAGCAGCAGCTGATGCAGGGGTGAGAATTCCGTAATAGTTTTTTAATTAATATCTTGGCCATTTTCTTGGCATTAATTCTCGCTAAGCGAGGTAATTGAGCTTGTTTTCCTGCGTTTGATTCTGGCCTGGTCAATATTACACGTGAAGGCGAAATTCTTATTTCATATTACGTGCATAGTTACTATTTGTAATTTCTGTTTTTATATTTTATTTATCATTTTCTTCATATAGCAGCCTGAGTCAGAGACTCAGAATATTATAATAATCAACTGGATTTTATATGTACTTTTGACCAGCTACATTTTACTGTGCTCGTGAATCTCGTTGTGTCACAGAATTGTTTCAATGATGCTCTGCCCAAACCACTCTAATTTTCTGATTCCTTCTACCGCTCATTTAGCTCCGTGAGGTCTGAGGAATAATCGACTGCTGCCTAGCATTATTTGTAAAAAATTGCGGGTTGCCTTTTTGTCAGCATATTTCTCTGCGTTGGCTACCCAAATCAACATATTCGCTGGTATTATGAATTGATTGACCCTCCTCCCATTATGAGAACGATTATCCTGTTGTCGATCGACTAGTGTCACAATGGTGAGCAAAATCAGCATGTGTATAGCCCTTTAAAATTTCTTCACCCGTTGTGAACAGAATACCTAGACTTGTTTGACTGTGTAGATAATTCAGTATTTTTTAAATAGCTGTTACGTGGCTGACTTCCGAATTTTCTTTGAAGCCACTCACTTCTACGGTGGCGTAAGTTACATCTCGACGAGTTATCGTGGCAGCATAAGTAGATCAGCGATCTAACCGCTTCCCGGTATGGAAAGTTATAATATTTATAATAAGCTCTTCATATTCTGATTTCGTAAGAAATACGGTCGGATCAGCTGGAATAGAATCAGAATTCGATTCCGCCATATTGAAGTGTTCCAGAATCTTTTTTACATAGGTTTCTTGTACTAGGAATATCGTTCTCTGCTGACGATCTCTTTTTATCTCGATACCAACGAAATACGAGATGAACGAGAATTCGTAGTTTCCTGGCTCAGGTCGAAGCTCAAAATTCTTTCTAAGATGTGTTAATACTGTTTCGAGAGCTTCTATGTTTGACGATATCACTAAGCCTTCGTTATCGACTTTTCGGTAGAAAACACATGGATCTGCTCGATATTGAATTAGATATAACTCCATGAAACTCGCAGTGGATCTCTCATTCCAATGCTCTCGAAGATTGGTTCAACCCGCAGAGATGTTTCTTCAGTCGGCAGATCAGCTTCTCATCATTAACTTCATATCCATCTGGGATGTCCATGTAAATCTCATCGTTGAGGAAGCCATTCAAAAAAGCAGTTTTCACATCGAATTGAATCATCTCTAGATCGTTGATGGTTATTAGTATAAGCATAGTTCTTATCGAGTTATACCGTACAATAGGTGAAAAGATCTCGTTGTAGTCCAATCTATGTTTTTGCAGATAACCTTTGGCGAACAAACTTACCTTCGCTCGAACTTGATTACTACTTGAACTAGACGTCATCTTGAAGATCCATTTACAGCCTACAATAGAATCATTCTTGGGTAGATGAACTAGATTCCATATTTCATTCTTTCTATAAGATTCCAAGTCCTTCGCATCGCTTCACGCCAGATTTCTACCGCTTTCGAATTGATTGCTTCTTTGAATATACTGGATTCGAAAATTATCGTGGCATTAGCTTTATACCGGTCGTAAGCCTTTAAGTTCTGACGAAAATTGTAACGTGGGCGCGGAAGCGATTTTGGAATTTCTTGTTCGTCTTCTACCGCCTCAAACCACGCTTCATGTCAATTACCATCAGATATATTTTCGATGACTCGGTTATGATGAGCAACTTTTGCTGGATTTTTAAATTCTGCATTATCTTGCCGGTGAAGCGCTCAAGGTTCTTGTACTTGAAGCTCTTGGTCTTGAGGTATTTGTCCTCATCGATCTACTTGACACTCTGTTATAACAGGGACCTTGGAAGGGTCTTCTAGGACTGTCAACTCCAGCATTTTATTTTGACTTTTATTGTTCGATGTCATTCTTCATTAATCAAACGTCACATCATAGCTGATGACGAATATTTCAAATACTGGGTCGAATTAACGAAATTTTTTAGAGATAGATTCGAATACTACGAGAATGTCCTCGTAGGAACATTCTTTGCCTTCGAGTCCCACTTTTTCGCCTTTCTTTCGGTAAATGTACGTATGTTATTGTTTCAAATACACGTGCGTGACCAAGTACGGGTTTTGATTCGAACCACTGCATGTACGAGGCCGTTGCCGGAAAAGGAAAACGTAGCGATCGATTAAGGATATAAAAAGCGGTTCTGACGGCTTCTCCGCAAATACTCTTTTTTATTTTACTGGCTAATAACATTATTCTCGCTGATTCCTCTATGATACAGTTTTCTCGTTCTGATCATCTATTCTGTTCTGGCGTGCAGACTGAAGATCGTTCGTGCACGATGTCTTGTCTTTCATATAGTCCCGTTTATTTTGATCGTCGAATTCGGTTCCGTTGTATGACCAAATATCTTTCACTCGATTTGCAATAGTCGTATGCGCCAACTCCAAGCATTCCTTGATCTTCTGAAATACCCCCTTGTGAGCCAATACTTGTGAAATACTTGTGAGCCAATATAAATGAGTACTAGAACCCCGTCGCCTAGTCATTGAATGTAAGGCAAAATCGTTATCTGCCTACAGCAGTTACGAACATTGGACCACTGACGTCAGTGTGAAAGTACTCTTCTGGCAACGCTGGTCGCTGAAATCTCTGTTTGCGAACGTCGATGCATCTTTCCGTACTGACAATCTTCGCAAAAATAAAATCACAGCTGTAACCACCATACCTTGTCCAAGATCGTTCTTGATCATGTTTTCGTTCGTTTGCATGCTGAGATGCCCCAACCGTTCATGCCATTGTTCCAATGGGGGAGAGAGAGAGAGAGAGAGAGAGAGAGACTTTAATTATAATTCTCTAATTATTACCATATAAAAATAAGAGACACAGTAAGATCAGGTATTTTTTAAATTAATCAATACTTTATGGAAAGCAATTTACACATTTACCGTCGTATGCACCAGCCCTGCAAACACGGTAATCCGCGCTCGGAGATTCCTTCTCCGTTAATTTTATTTTTATCGCTATGTGGAATTAATTTGTATTATCACTCATAATATTGCTTTTAAATTATGTTTCGCTCTGGGCGTTGTCATCACATTGTACTTCTGAAAAAAAGAATAAAACAAATATTTAATTGAACGCACTGGTCAATAAAAACAACGGGTTCAGAACAATCGCTACTGTCTTACCTAATATGCATCGACTCATTATGCAAAGTTGGCAGCGTTGATGATCTGCTGGCACCGATGTCAACTGCGGATGTATTACCGATCTCATTAAATGGTGTTATTCTTCCATTCGTTAATGAAGCCCGCAATCTGGGTATCACTATGGAGTGTAATTTGTCGTGGAAATCTCATGTACAACATATATCACAAAAAGTGAATTTTATTATTCACAAGCTGAAATTTTATCGCAATGCTCTTTCCATGGAAGTAAGGAAGTTACTTATCACTTCTCTTATTTTCCCTCAACTAGATTATTGCTGCCAGTCTACCACAACTTATCGGAGGTACTAAATACAAAATTGGAACGCCTTGTCAATTGTTGTATCCAGTTTAACTTTGACTTGTGATGGGACACTCATATCTCAACCTTTAGGCGTCAACTTGGCTGGATCACTGTGAAAGCAAGACGTCTTTACTTTCTCGGTATTATTATGTTTAGGATCGTCCATCAAAGTACACCAGCTTAAATTCAAGAATTATTTATACGAGTAACAACTCCAGTTGAACGACCCTCAGGGCAGCTTCGATCAAGCTTTATCATCCCTACACACCGTACTGTGACTTACCATGAAAGGTTTTCGCTATCTGGCATTTATTTCTGGAACTCTTTACCATCCCATATTACTACTTCGCCGAGTTAAGATGTTTTTAAGAATCGTCTCTATACTCATTTATGCAACCATGTAGATACATGTTAGCGTTAAAAAAAAAATATATTTCATAAGTTCAATGTATTTTATATTGCCACTAAAGAGCTAAATCGCTGTTCACCTGAACTTATTTTAGTTTTTACTTTTATTTTTTCTTTTTTGGTACATCCGTAGTTTAGATTGTTTTTAGTGCGTATTCTCAGTTTATATTTTCATTTTATTTGTATTGTGATTATAGTTATTGTATATTATATATTTAATCTTACCTTATTCTTAATTTACTTTTGTATGTATCGTTTTGCCAAAGGCTTGCCAAGGCATAATAAACCAATCAATCTCTGTCTCTCTCTCGAAATCAATATTATATACTTTATAATATTTCGAACGAAATGTACATATATACAATTATTTATAACTGTCTCTTTATCACAAATAGCTGTACATTCGGAGAATTATTTCGTTCGCAACGCAACACCCGATGCATGATCAGCGATATGACCATGGTACAGCACAATTATCTCGGACAAAATAATTTTCATAAGATCCGTATCCTTCGGCGCTAGTAAGGTCGTGATGTGCTCGAGCGCTTCTTGAAGGAATTTCTTGGAACCGATGACCTCATATGCTGTTGCACGATGCGTTTCACTGACAACTATATTTTACCGGATGTTTGAGAAATCCGTCCGATGGTGTTGTTTGACAGATCTTGAACCTGTGAATATATTGGAAAGATATGAGACTTCACTCACAACAGGGTGGAAATAAAACCAGACTAGTAGATGGAATTTGGAGAAAGTGGTTTATTGCACCTTCCGCATAACTACAAACAAATCATATCAGGAGTACAAATTGAAAATGCGGGATTTTTTTCTATTTTTGAACGTTTATTCTGAAAAAATGGTAACAAATGAATTATTCAAAGTATTGTCCATCGCTAGCCACAACTTTTTCCCATCTTTCTGGCAATTTACGGATACCGTCGCGAAAAAATTCGGCCGGCTTGGCTGCTATCCAGTCATCGACCCATTTTTGGGCTTCTTCGTAAGAATGGAAGCGCTGGTCAGCTAGGCCATGTGTCATCGATCGGAAAAGGTGGTAATCGGAAGGAGCAATATCTGGGCTATACGGCGGGTGGGGTAAGACTTCCCATTTCAGCGTTTGTAGGTATGTTTTGACCGGCGCTGCAACATGTGGCCGAGCGTTGTCATGTTGCAAAATTACTTTGTCGTGTCTTTGCTCGTATTGTGGCCGTTTTTCTTTGAGTGCGCGGCTCAAACGCATCAATTGAGTTCGGTATAGTGCTCCTGTGATGGTTTCGTTCGATTTCAATAGCTCATAATACACCACACCCAGCTGGTCCCACCAAATACAGAGCATGAGCTTGGCGCCGTGAATATTTGGTTTGGCCGTCGATGATGATGCATGGCCGGGGTAACCATATGATTTTTTGCGCTTCGGGTTATCGTAATGGATCCACTTTTCATCACCAGTGACAATGCGATGCAAAAAACCCTTCCGTTTTTGCCGTTCGAGCAGCAGTTCGCATGCAAAAAAACGGCGCTCGACGTCTCTCGGCTTCAGCTCATACGGCACCCAATGTCCTTGCTTTTGGATCATTCCGAGGGCTTTTATACGATGGGAAATGGCTTGTTGTGTCACTCCCAATGAATCTGCGAGCTCTTGTTGAGTTTGACACGAGTCTTCATTGAGTATTGCCTCCAATTCAGCATTCTCAAACTTTTTCACTTGGCCCGGCCGCTCTTTGTCCTCAACGTCAAAATCACCACTTCTAAACCGCACAAACCATCTCTCGCACGTTGAAACCGATGGAACATGACTCGGATAAGCCTCGGAGACCAATCGATGTGCTTCAGCAGCACTTTTCTTCAAATTAAAGAAGTAAATTAAAACTTCCCGCAAATGCTGTTTTGTTGGCACGAAACTCGACATATTGAGAGCTCAAAAAAACTATGAATTTGACACTGCGACAAATTGACACATACTGAAAATTAAAGCTATAAGACGTAGCTTTGACATGAACATAGTCACAGTACTGCCTGATGCGTATAGCGTTAGTAACGCCATCTGTTATCAAACCCGCATTTTCAATTTGTACCCCTGATATAATTTTTAGAAAACACTAAAAGTGAAAAGAGATACAGGAAAATCAAATTTAGAAAAAAATACAAAATAATATAAATGATAAATGCACCAAAATTGAGAATAAGAAAACTGAATTTAATTAGGTAAGCTGAATTTGATTATATGAGCTGAGAGCCAGCACACAATTATATTAATTGTGTGCTGTATGTACTGAGAGCGGTGTACGCACCGCAGCCAGTGCTGCGGAGCATGCAACGCAGTGAGATGTATGAGTGCGTAAGGTGTTATTATAATTCACAGCAAACTCTCTGCAGCTTAATGCAGAGAGGTTGCAGTGAACAAATGAGAGCACTTGCAATAAAATTACTTGAGTACTCTATACGTATGAGACCAGCTACGCAGGCAGCACTGCGTAGCACTACACAACACATAGTGAGGATGCACAAAATGAGCAGTGTATAGCCGCTGTACTCTTCCAGCAGATATTCTGGGAAAAAGTACAGTGAATATAGTACACCTGCATAATTATATTAATTATACCGGCAAATGATGGTGAGAAAACCGTGGCTTGACATGTGCTGCAATGCCGCCAAAAAGTGAGGCCAAAAATGTTGATGTACCGATGAGCATGCAACTCCTCGATACCATTGAATTTGCGGTAAATTATAGCAACGTACTCGTACCTGATTTTGAGTCCTGTTGAGAGTGATGAGAGCGTCCTGAGCGAAAAGCCAACGAGAAAAGTCCAAGAAGGTGGTGCGCTGTTCCTCGATGTCGTAGCAAAAGTGACTGAATTTTCAATATGGCTGTGGAATATGAAATTAACGTTGAGCGCTGAAGTCAGTTGAGCGAGATAGCCGGTGAGCGAAACCGAAGTCAAGCGAGAGAGACATCCTCTCGCTCGACGCGGCGTGCCACCGAGGCACATCCTCGGCTTCGCGAAGCCCTGCCTCGGCTATCTTCGGCTCAACCGAACGACGTGTGCTTGAGCACAGCAACAGGTCGACGCACGGCGAATATCGATCGCCGTGCGCCAGCTGATTATCCAACACCGGACATATGATACCACTTCGTTCATACACCGCTGAACTGTTTTACTTTGGCTCTCTAGACCCTGCATATGAATATCAATTATTCTACTTATTTCGACGAGCATATCAAATGTCGACCGCTGCAAAACAATGTTTGGAGACATGATTCTCGTGTTCCTCATTAGCACTACCGATTATGTTACCAAAGGAGACAGCTCTGTGCTGGTAACACGAAGTTGAAAGCGTGTAATGCGCTGTGTGCTCTATGCTGGTATTACAAATTTTCTCGCCATCAGCCCCATGAGCTCCGAAATATCGTTGTACGCGAGAAAAATCACTTTTAAACACTCGCCACTTGTCCGCACTGAGTGTAATTTCGGTAAAAGTATTCGATAATATTTTCACCACTGGTGTAAGACCATCGTTCAACTCGAGCCCGGCGACGATTTTTTTACCGAATGATTTATTTAAACCGTACATAGCAAATATAGCCCAAATCACTTGCATACTCTTGCACACGTATGTGCATACTCACACCTCGACATACAAATAAGATGTGTCATCAAAACTAAATAATATTCGTCGACAAAATTATGATTTTCCTCAAGGTCGAGTGCCTTGAAATTAGATGAAAGCTGTTCGAGAATTCAGATGGTAAAGTAAAGTGGACTGTAAAGATTCGCAGATGAATTAATAATCAGTACCAAGATGTTGTTGTAAGTAGCATTTATTGCTCCATCCGTCAAAAGGCAGTGGACACCAATATACATAAATAAACACATAAAATATAGAAAATAATATAGAAATGAGCGTAGAAAAGAGAAAAGAAATGAGGCGTTCTTATTACCACACACGACTATATTAATCGTGTGTAATCGATGAGATGTGCTGTCGCGATCGGGTCTCGGGGTGACGCTGATGCCGGGTGCACGACACGATGAGCCAATGTGTTGATGTACTGGTGGGCCGATGTCAATATACCAATGCTGATACGATAGAAGAGTTTGTAGAGACTGCAGGTCGGCAAAGCTGCACTTTGAGACTTATTAAGATGCACAGAACTTTGATGAGCACGCACGAACAAGGTGACGGTGACAACCGTGCGAGAGCAAAACGCAAGATGGCTGCGTTATACAAAGCAGCCGTTGTCTAACCAAGCAGTCGTAGAGCGCTTGCGCGCAGCGACCTGTTGCTCGGCACGCAGACCTAGTGCGAGATTTACAGCTTCTGCGTGGTGCTACCGCTGAGTGGCAGCAGCAAGCAGCTGCCCATGCTAGCCTACAGTGCGCAGTCTAGCTACGCGTAGCAGAATGCTCAAGCATTCTCAAACAAAAACAATATGACATTTATCGGCGAAACTCGATAACTTAGGACATGACGGGTTCTTACATCTAGATCACCATCGCTAAATATTTACATGTATTTTGCTTTTGTGATGTGACCGTGTGCGGCCATCTTCTTAGTTAGTGGTATTCATTGCATCGCTGCAGTATATGCAGGGAGAAAAAGAAAGAAAGAGCGTATTAAAGGAATATATATAAAAGCGTGCCGCTTTAAAAAATCTCTAGTTAATTGTATGATTCACTGTGGTTACTACTACTACTCTAACAGCACAATCATGGTCAGAGGCGTTAAGCGCTCATTGATAAGGAAATTGATAGAGTTTATATTGAAGCGTAGGCCGTTGTTGAGTTCACGGTGGGGGCGAAGAAATTTACAGGTCACCCTATGGGAACTTCCGTCAAAAGCGGTTGATCGTAAGATTCGCGGTATGCTGTGCGAGTGTCATCAGCGCGATTTAGTTGACGCGCATAATATTGGACTGTTTGATAATCAAATAATTATTGATTCGGTGGTGCATGTTATTCGTCGACACGGGTAGCTGAATGAGCCTGCTTTACAGCCTCAGTGAAAGACGTAAGTAATATACTGCGTTATTTACTTTTATTTAATTTCTCTTATTTCAGAAGATTTCATATAGTTCGACGGTATGAAGAAGAAGAAATGGGATCCGACACTTATGATTTCAATGAGGAAGGTAGAACTGATTCAGATGATCATGTCAGGGATAAGGATGGTGACAGCACCGCAGGGAATCGTTGAATAAATTTTACCCAGCCGTTCTGCGGGTATAAACCAACAAACGGTCTTTTAATGGTCGGTCCTGCGAGCGAACCAAATGGAGCCGTCGCAGGTCCATTGCGACATTACAGTTCAAGCGATGATACCAATAACAATACAGACGACGGGCGAAGAAGAATCAGAAGTAGAAGAAGAAGAAGACGAAGAAGAAGAAGACGAAGAAGAAGAAGAAGAATGGGAGAAGCAGGAGGGCGATGAGAATGACGAGGAGGAGGAGGAGGAGGAAGACCCGGCAAATTCGGGTAAGCTTTTAATAATACAACTGCGCTGACACAAATAAAAAAATTACGCGGATAATAACAGTAAAAATGAAAAAACAGGGTATGAGTCGGACACAAACGTTTTTGGCTTTGCACGATTCACTGTGAATAGACCGCCGACAATTGACTTGGCTTACGAAATACGTCAGTGGTTCCCGGGTGCAGTCGAGGGATTCGAGGACTAGAAGCAAATATAAGTTTGTAATTCTTACGTTACACAATTCATATACATTGTATATAGCTGGCGACAAACAAAAAATAAAATAAAATAAAATAAAAAGTTCTAATAAATGGTTTAATTATGCTTGCAAGTGGACAGACTGGCGATGGAAGGACTGCTATACGGGGAGGTGATATTTTGTCTCCTGGTGAACGCTTCGGTATCGACAATGAGCAGAGCCGATATTTTCCACGCTTTAGGATGCAGGGTCGGGAGGCAGATTCTTATTTTGGCCAACCACCGGACGGTATTGATTATCTGACTTGTTTCGAGGGCGGTGTACGAGATGTTCTCACTCGTCTTACAGAATCGTGCGAGGGACATTATGATGTAGCTAGGACTCTGAGCGTGCCGTCTTTCGCGCAAGTGCCTCTATGGTTATCATTTCAACCAGCTCGTGACATCGTTCTTGACGATATATGGCCACTAAACAATAGTGTAGCTCAGAGCTCGCGAGAAAATCGGATAGACGTTGGTACATGTAGAATGGGGACATGTACATTACGAGACATGTAGTACTGTGTTCAAAAAGTAAGGTGAATTTTTAATTTAAACTTCCCGCGTCAACCGAATCGGACAAATGATTTTTTTTTTCAAGTTGGTAGGACTGTTAGTTACATCTGTGACAAATTACATGTCAATATCATCATTAGTTTTTAGTTTACGCTTGGTTTTGTGAACAAAGAAAAGTGAATTTGGCGTTTTTTACGATGTCGAATTTTGTTGAGCAAAGAAGTGCTATTAAATTTTGCTTGCGGAATGAAATTTCCGCCGCTGAAACGTATCGAATGTTACAAAAGGCCTTCGGTGACGAGACTATGTCACAGAAAAAATTTTACAAGTGGTACAAAGACTTCAAAGAAGGCAGAGAACGTGTTGATGATTTGGAACGCTCTGGACGACCATCGACGTCAATTGATGGGCAACACATCAAGAAAATCAAGGAACTGGTGCTCGAAAATCGTCGATTAACAATTCGAGACCTTGGCGACATACTTGCAATATCAATTGGATCAGTGCAAGCAATTTTGGAGGATCATTTGTGCCTCAGAAGATTTAAATCGCGTTTGGTGCCAAAATTTCTCAATTTTTTCGAAAAAGAGCGTCGCGTTGAAGCATGTGAATCAATGATTTCTGACTATCAGGACGTCTACAAACAAATTATTACGGGCGATGAGACTTGGATTTATGCCTATGATCCGGAAACAACCGATCAATCGAGCGAATATCGTGCCAAAGGTGAACCGAGACCAAAAAATCCATGCCAAAGTCGCTCAAAAATCAAGGTCATGTTGACAGTTTTCTTCGATTATCGTGGTGTGGTGCATTACGAATTCCTCCCCACTGGCCAAACTGTCAACAAGGAATATTATTTAAGTGTTATGCGTCGTTTGCGTGAAGCTATTCGCAAGAAAAGGCCAGAATTATGGAAAGACAACACTTGGATTTTGCACCACGATAATGCACCGTCGCACACAGCACTGGTTCTTCGTGAGTTTTTCGCCAAAAACTCCACTCATGTCGCTCCACAACCACAATATTCGCCTGGTTTAGCACCGTGTGACTTCTGGCTGTTCCCAAAGCTCAAGAGACCACTCCGGGGAAATCGTTTTGAGTCGATTGAAGAGATCAAACGTGAATCGCTACGCGCATTGAAGGCTATACCTGAGGACGACTTTTTAGCATGCTTCAAAGATTGGAAAAAACGTTGGAATAAGTGTATTGTAGATAGGGGGGATTATTTTGTGGGGGACGAAATCGATTTGGAAGAATAAATAAAAAACATTTATTTTAAAACAAAATTCACCTTACTTTTTGAACACAGTAGAATATTAAGTAATAGCGATAATTTATGTCTACAACGATCCCTTGTCACAGCCCGAGCGCACGCTGAACGTGGTCAAATTCGTACGGGCGAGCTACACAGATGATGGTGTCAAATTTGGAACGGGATTCGAGGAGCGCAATATACAGCAGTGATAAAGTTCACGCGTAATACGGGGGTAACGACGCCATCTAGAGGGTGCGGTGTGCGCGAGATTCAACTCTTTCAAGAGTACTTGGTTCACGAGGGTATAGCGATCGGTGTTTATGAATTTTTCAGCTTCTGAAAATGCGTTCCGGCTCTGTACGATAGGCGAAAATTCGTACTCTCGGCAATAGGTAAAATTAATCATACGCTCTTTATTCTCTATTACAAACGCTCTCATCACTACCAGCCAATATTAAATCTCGCTGGTGCGTTAGGTAGACGGGGGTTCTGCACACAGTGTAATTCCAAGTATAATCGAGTACTCGAGCATTGCTGCAGCTATCAATGTGCTCGGTGTACTAGTTCTATAAATATGAAGCCGGAATTTTTGTATAGAAAATACACGTTTATTGTATGAAAATGATAAAAAATATTTTAATCGAAGTATTGCCCATCGCTAGCTATACATTTTTCCCACTTGTCTGACAATTTGTGGATGCCACGCCCAAAAAACTGTTGCTCTTTTGAGGCAATCCAGTCATCGAGCTATTTTCGTACATTTTCGTAAGAAGTAAAGCGCTGATCGACAAGTGCGTATCCCATCGATGCAAATAAGTAGTAATCGGACGGAGCCAAGTCTGGGGAGTAAGCCGCATGCGAAAGTATTTCCCAACTAAACGCCTCAATCGTTTCCTTGACCAGTTTTGCTGTGTGCGATGGTGCATTATCATGAAGCAAAATCACTTTGTGTTGCCTTTTTTTATATTCTGGTCGTTTTTCACGCAATCCTTGATTCAAATCGATCATTTGTTGTCGGTAACGTTCAGTATTAACGGTTTTGCCAGGTTTTAGCAGCTCGTAATAGATCACACCCTTCTGATCCCACCAAACACCGAGCATTGTTTTCCGTCCATAGCGATTTGGCCTTGCAGTCGATGTCCATGGTTCGCCTGGAGTTACCCATGATCTTTCACGCTTAGGATTCTCAAAATATATCCACTTTTCATCGCCAGTCACAATTCGATGGAGAAATGACTTTCTTTTGTACCTGGCGAACAGCATTTCGCAAGTGGTTTTTCGGTTTTCCTGCTGTCTTTCATTCAGTTCATGTGGAACCCATTTTCCCATCTTCTGGATCTTTCCCATGGCTTTCAAACGTATGAAGACAGCTTCATGTGTCTTATTTAATTGATCTGCAAGTTGTTGTTGCGTTTGAGCGTCATCCTCATCCAACAATGCTTGAAATTCGCTGTCTTCACACTTTTTCGGTAGTCTTCCACGTTCTTTGTTTCTCACGTCAAAATCGCCACTTTTTAATTTTTTAAACCACGCAAAGCACTGTGATTTACCAAAAGCATGCTCACTGTAAGCTTCGACAAGAATTCGATGCGATTCCGCAGCAGTTTTCTTCAATTGGTAACAGAAAATCAATCCTGTCCGCAAATCGTAGTTTCCAGGTACAAAATTCGACATGTTCAACGCTATTACAAACTATGCTGTTGTATGAAACTTGTATTGTTGTGAGTTGAAAATCTTTGTCAGAGATGTCAACAAGGAAATGGCGCCAATGACGCGGTTTTACGGTAACTACATTGACAGCTGGGCCCATCTATGGGCTTATTCCGGTTTCACATTTATAGACCTGGTAAATCTACTTATTGCAATGGTAATAGAGACTCTCAGCCTGAGTATTGCCCAGACTGCAATCGTTCGTTCTTTGGTGCTTTTTGCTTCGCTGATGACATGGGTGAGGGCTCCGCGGGCATCACGTCTCGTAAATATAGAGGGTACAGCGTCTGTAAAGCATTGAAAATCTGTATAGGTTGCTCGCGTGAGATTAAAACCACTGATAAAAAGATGCATGTATGTGGTATATCGTTTTGTAGTAGATGCAGGCAAACTCGACAGACTACATATGCGTGTTTCATAGCACCTTTTAAGAAACCAAAGGCGCCAAAGGAAAAGAAAAAAGACAAGCCGTCGGCGAGATTTTTGTGTTATAATTTTGAGACACAGCGTCACGAACAATTGCACGATGATGAATCGACACGCATTCATGAGCCGAATGTATGCGTTTCACAATGCCTACGTTTGACATGTCTGCATAACACAGATATAGCGACCGATTGTTCTGACTGTGGTAGACGTGAATTCATGTTTATCGATGGTCCTGTTGGGGAGTTCGTGAAATTGGCATTATCGCAAAAGACCATCGTATTGCTTATACTGCAAGAGGTTTCAACGCGCAGTTTATTCTACGGTATCTAATCGAAGTGTAAAAAACGCATCTGCCCACTCTTATTATGAATGGTACGAAGATTGTCTCGATGAAGCTTGGCGATGTCGTTTTTCTCGATAGTCTAAACTATTTGCCCATGGCTCTTAGTGCTTTACCCAAGGCCTTCGGTTTCGCGGATGCGGTGTCAGAAGGTACATTTTTTCAACACACCGGAATATTGGAATTACACAGGACCTCTGCCTGCTCTGCATTTTTACTCACCCAATACCATGTTGTCAGCGGATCGCGATAGATTTTAAAAATGGTATGAGGAAGAATCGAGTGTCGTCGATTATAAATTTGATTTTGCGATGGAATTTGTGCAATATTGTCGTACAGATGTTACGGTTTGGAGACGCGCGTATCTAGCTTTTCGAGAGTTACTTATACGTTGCGGAATCGTGTGCTTCTTTACAGAGGCATGCTCGATAGCATCAGCATGTATGAGAGTATTTCGAAAGAATTTTTTACAGAAGGATCGCATCGCGGTGTTACCACTAGAAGGGTACCGCTCGGACGATAAGCAATCGCACAAGGCCGTCATGTGGCTCGTATGGCTCGTGCGTAACTGCGTTATCGCTCGTGCTAGACGCACGAGAGAGTATCGCCCTCCAACCGGTCTACCGGCAGTCGACGGATACGGCGTGGAGGCAGGGGTCCATCACGTTCTTCAATTTCACGGCTGCTTTTGGCATGGATGTCCGCGATGTGATCGCGTGAATAGAGATGCTCGAACGAAATTCGGTGATGCAATGGATGAGCGATACTAGCGTTTTTATTTCCGGGCGAATCAGATTGAAAGGGTACACTCTAACCGAAATATGGTATCGCGATTTTGACAGACTACTCGAAAATAACGAGGAAATGTCGTTATACGTAAAAAACCACGCCATGGTCAAGCAGGCGCCTCTGGAACCACGTGATGCATGCTTCGGCGGTCGAACGGAAAATGTTGTAAGTTTGTACGACGTCGTGAATGGGGAGCAGATACGCTATGTGGATGTGTGCTCGCTGTATCCATAGGTGTGTTAGAGTGGAAAATATCCCGCTGGAAGTCCGAAATTGTACGTAGATGACGAGTGTCGAGAACTCGTAGAACTTGAAAACGATCTAAGTGTCGTCGAGGGCCTCGTAAAGTGCACCGTGGTAGCAATTAACTTTGTTTTTGGTCAAATCGTCGCGTACAAGATGGGATGTGTGAGCCGGTGCATTGTCATGGTGCAGAAACCACCAGTCTGAATCGATCTGAACGCGACACCAAGATTGTCTGCTATCTCCCTCATGCTCACACGACGATTTTCGAGCACAATTTAGTTAACTTTTTCGATGTTTTCATCAGTAGCAGAAGTGGATGGACGACCGGAACGAGGCAAATCATCAACCACAGTACGGCCCGCTTTAAACTCTTTGTACCATTCGTACGCTGGTGTTTTCGACATTGTGGAGTCCCCGTAGGTTACCGTTAACATTTTCAACGCTGCCGCACATGATATTTTGTTAGAAACACAACATTTTAGGCACACCCTTTGCTCAACTAAATTCAACATATCGAAATTTGCAGAATACACCAAACAATAACTTGTTTACAAAGGCATTACGCACCAACTATCTGACACATTGCGCTTAAAAGTGACATGTAAAAAACCGACAGATGTACCAACCACGAAAAAAAAATTACTTTGAGAATATCTCAAGGGTGGCTCGCTTAAGGGGGCAGGATCAGTCATCAGGTCAAAAAAAATCATTGTTCTGAAAATGTTTCATATGAAAGTATAACATCTCAGGAATAACCTGTGAAAATTTCAAGTCGATCAGACTAAAACTCGCAGAGATACCGGTTATTTCGTAATCGTGTTCCAAGTGTAGTGAAATCATAGTGCCGAAAAATTCTGAAACTGTGTTGAGAATTCAACAAGAATGTTGAGAATCCGTCCGGTGATGGCTTGACCGACCTGTGAATATATTGACGGAATGTGAGTACTCACTCGAGGCAAGAGGAAAATAAAACCAGACCAAGTAGATGTTATCGTGAGGAAGTATGATAGTTTATTCTACCTTCCAAAACCGTGGTACAAAGTACAATTTTAATACAAAATGTGTGGTCACTAAAATTGAAAATTAATGCCAAAATAAGTTAATTTAGAAAATCAGTCAAAACATGAATTAAGAAAAAAGGTACAAATTATAATAATAAATAAACAAATTGAATTTCTGAATATTAATGAGCAGCACACAATTATTAATTGTGCGCTGAGTGAACACATGAGCGAGCGGTGCATGCAACGCAGTGCTAGCTACGCTGCATGACACGCTCAGACCGTTGAGTGCAAAACATAAATGAGTTAGTAAATGGAATTTAGAATTATAATGTGAGCAGCACACGATTACATCATTGTGTGCTGAATATGAATTTGAGACAGCGGTGCGTGCAGCGTAGCACCAGCCACGCAGCACGACACGCCGATGCCTTGAGTGCGAAACTTTGTGTGTAATTCACTGCAATCACTCAACACTGTATTGCAAAGTGATTGCAGCGAATTAATGAGAGAATGTACCATAACCCGTATCTGAGTGCAGTGATTTTGTGTGCGACCCGCTAAGCAATCAGTACTGCTTAGCACACCGCAAACAGATATTGAGGCTATATGGTTGAGCAAAATTATATTCACTATACTCTCCCAGCAGATTTACTGGGGGAAAATACAGTGAATGCGAGGCACATGCTTAATTATATTAATTAAGCCAGCAAAAGACATGAGGAGAACGTGGTACAGCATGTGCTGCAACGCACGCCACGAGTGAGACCAAGTGCTGATGTACCATTTTCTCCTCTCTGACAGTGAATTAATGACGTAATTATGCCAGAGCACTCTTACCTTGAGCAATGAGTCCTGATGAGCGTGAAGTTGAGCAAATCCGATGAATAATGTCCGAGAAATATGCGTGAGAGTCCTATGGATGCGCGTGCTGTCCAGTGGATGTGTGTCGCAAAAGTACCAAATTCTCAAGATGGCTGCAAGTATGAAATTTACGTTGAGCGCTGGAGTCAGTTGAGCGAGATAGCCGGTGAGCGAAACCGAAGTCAAGCGAGAGAGACATCCTCTCGCTTGACGCGGCGTGCCAACAAGGCACATCCTCGGCTTCGCGAAGCCCATGCTTCGGCTATCTCCGACTCAACCGAACAACGTGTAGCAAAGCAGCGCAACAGGTAGGCGCACGACGATTATCGATCGCCGTGCGCCAGCTGAATTTCCAACAAACTGCATATCGTTTTATAAACTTTATAACTGTTTTTTCGACATTATCCACTTTAGTGAAGTGTTCTAAACAAGGCTACAATGGAAAAATTAAATTTCAAGAACATCAATCACGTGGAATTGGATTTAAAATGCAAGTTAGAAAAATAAATCATTATTATACTTTTATTTACACCTAAAACTTTAATCGCGTTTTTCTCAGAACTACATTTTTTACGTCCGTGCGTAACATAACTCAAAAAGTAATGCACCGATCTTCATGAAATTTTGCATGCATCTTTTATATGATAAATACTCGCGGTTGAACGATCGTTTTTATTTATTTCGTTTTTAATATATTTTTTACAAGCAATAATAGGCTGATTTTTTAAGTTAAAATTGTACCTATAAGTTCAAAACCATGCAAAAAATTGAAAATCGCATATTTTTCAAAATGAATTCGTTCAACCGCGAAAGAATCTAATATATTAACTGAATCTTTTCCATTTTTTAAATTCAGATAATCCTGTAAAGCCACATATTACGCACCGCACGCCGTCTTTTTTTTTAAGCGCCGACGAACCACTGCCACCAGTGGATAAATAACGAATATTTTTTAGTGACAAAATTCTTGAAGACACTTTAAACATTATTTTTTCATATGTAAAGACTTTCAAGTAATTATATTTATTCAGAACTGAGAAAAAAATTCTCAAAAAAATGCTTTTTTTCAACCTCATGACTGATCCTATCCTCTTAAATGAGAAAATCCGGGTACTTATTGATCGTAACGTAAGGTGAGGCGTATCGATGAAATTTGGCATTACGTTGTTACGCAGTATGACTCGACAATGCGACGAGGCGGTCATTTTCCTGAGTACATCGATACATTCCTAAAAATAAAACAGGAGGCGAGTGGATCGCCAGCAGAGTGTAACGATGACGAGGAAGCAATAGAGCGTTTCATAGTGTTGGGAAATCGGCTGACGCACGGCGATTGACAATCGCCGTGCATCGACTCGTTGCTACTGGGGTTGTGCTGCGCTCGGCTGTCGTGCGAACAGCCGAGGCAGCGCTTCGTAGCCACTCATACTCAAGCGAGAAACTATCATCGCTCTCTCGCTTGACTGCGGCGTCTCGGAACGACGCTTTCATAGTTCTCAGCCATCTTGAGATTTTTCGACTCTCTCGTGATAACCGCATAGACAGCCACAACCACTGCCCTCACCTCGGACTTTTTTACCACTTTTTTCCCGATCTACTTAACTCAGAAGTGATCAACAGGAATCAAAATACTCGGTAGGCGTGCACCGTTATAATTTAACTAAATTTAATCTCGGTGAGACTACTTTAGCTACTTTATCTGAGTCTAATTTAAATAAATTCAATCCTCAAAGGTCTCACCTCGTGGCGTGCTTTGCAACAAGGACTACATCACGTTTCACCTCACATATCTCAGCACGCAACTAATATAATTGTATGTACAGCTCACTATACTCACTTTAAATTCATTAGTTTATTTATTTCACATACTTTTTTTTGTAGTAAAGCAAGTCAAAGTGAAATAAAGACTACTTTTTTTACCTACATCTTTGGTCTGTTTGACTCGCACTTGTCGTGAGTAAAATTTCATCCCATTTCAATATATTTCGGATTGAAAATCACCAGGCAAGGCAACCCGCAACGCATAGCGTTGTACGAGGAGTCTGAGGGTGTGTATCTCGAACGACGTGCTTTGCAGTCAAATCCGGGTTTACGTTCGCTCGCAAAATTGGCGCTTAATTCATTCTGGGAAAAGTTCGGTCAACGCGAGAATCTCACAAAAACCGTTATTGTTTTCATGCTCTTGGAGCTAATGAATTTTCTAACGAGTCCGGAGATTGAGGTGACGGGAATGCTACCGGTTAATCACAAGATCATATATGTAAACTATGTAAGCAACCGTGATGCTATCCAACCGTCCCCGACATCAAAATCAAACGCCGTGATTGCAGCATACACGACGGCACAGGCTCACCTAAAACTATACAGTTATCTTGAGGGGCTCGGGCGGCGAATATTGTACTGTGATACTGACTCCTGTATTTACGTGCGTAGCCCCGGTAGTAGCGAGTATGAGCCGCCAATCCGTTAATTTCTGGGAGATCTCACGGATGAATTAAGCGAATACGGGCCAGGTTGTTATATACTAACTATAACTAACTATAAATAGTACGTTCGTTCATTTCGGGAGGACCCACATTTTACGAATACCTTCTTCGTAAACCCGACGGTACAATTATTGAAAAATGTAAACTAAAGGGTATCATGCTAAACTTTGCGAATAGCCGTCACGTAAGTTATGATGCGTTGCGTTTCTTCGTGACAAGAGCTAGGAGCGTAACTATTATTTTTAAATTCGACGCTATACCACGCACGGAATTTCATCAGATAGTAACGGGTAAAGAAACGAAAACAGGCGAACCAGTTAACACGAAACGAATGCGGCAGGGGAAGTACTTTACTATACCCTATGGCTATTGTGAAATACGCTTATTAGTATAACGCAAAAAAGTATATAGTTTTCCGGGATAATTCGCGGTATTTTAAGATAATATTTTTGTCTAATTTCATGTCTCTTGTTTAGGTGGACAATACGTTAAAAACATTGAAATATTGATTTATTATATATAAAACCGTTGTCTGCTCGTTCTTTTTGTGCTGTTATTCGTAGCAGTAGCTGTCATCTCTTTACCGTTCCTTTTTGTTCTGACTTTCTCCTCATTTATTCGTTTGTCCCGTCTTTCTTAACGAGTGTTCCCTTTTGTTCTGACTGTCTCGTGCTACCTCCGTGGATATAATATTATTGCTTAGCATTAAATGATTCGTAGATTTTGCACATAGAGCTGTATGCATAGTGTTGGAAAATCAGCTGACGCACGGCGATCGATATTCGCCGTGCGTCGACTTGTTGCTGCTGGGTGGTGTGCTGCGTTCGGCTATCACGAAGGCAGCCGAGACAGCGCCTCGCAGGCATGCTGGCGAGAGGCTCTCTCTCTTGCTTCACTTCAGCGTCGCACCATATCTGTCTCTCTCGCTCGACTGCAGCGTCGCACAACGACACTTTTGTAAAGCACAGCCACCTTGAAAATTTTAGACTTCTGTGAAAACTTGCTGGCACGATACAATCCTCTGTTCTCACCGCGGACTTTTTTCACCATCATCCCGGATCTACTCATCATGTTCATGCTCAACTGGACTCAAAATAAATGGTAAAAGTACACCTTCATAATTTATATAAATTCAATGTTTGTGAGGCGAGTAAATCTCATTTGTGCATCCTCACAAATTTCATCTCGTGGCGTGCTCTGCAGCGCGGGCTGCACCACGTATACCTCACAAATTACAGCACACAATTAATATAATTGTTTGTGCTTCTTACCCAAAATTCACTCATAATTTATTTGGACTATTTATTTATACTTTTGTTTGTAGTGTGATAGTCGATGGTAGAATAAACCATTTTCTCTACCTACATCTTTTGGTCTGGTTAGTTCATCCCTGCCGTGAATAAAAACTCATTTTTTTCCGATGGATTTCAGATCCATTCCAACAACACTAGAAGGAAATCTCAACTTGTAGTGAAATAAAAATATTACTTTATTTGTGAGAAATTGAAAACGATCGTTATTGAATTTATATGTGGTGTAAACATCAGCTTATACGGCGGGCACGCGACTCATAAGCTAGTACAGGGGCGCCGCTCGTTATCAGTTCGTCAAGGCCGCGAAAATAGCTGATGCCGCGGGGTCGTCGACGCCGCCCCCGCCGTCGCGGTACAAGGTTATAAGCTTATTTAAGAGTCAGCTAATTGGTTTTAATAGACACTCATCGATACGATTACACGCTGGAAACATCCGTGGACAGCCGTGATAGCTTTCCTACGGGCTGTGGTAAAACATATTTTGTCAAAAAATTCTTTAAATACATTCTTGAAATGACAGCTCTCCCGTTCGAGCGTATACTTTTTTATTACTCAGAGTGGCAGTCCGAGTATTCAGAGTACGGTGATAAAATCGAATTTCGCGAGGGTTCACCGCAAGCAGCAGACTACTTGAATGATACGAGGCCTAAACTTGTGGTCATCGACAATCTAATGCGCGAGGCATCGAACAATACCGTGGTCGATCTTTTCATCAAGGGTAGCCATCATAAAAATCGTAGTGTCATCTTCATCACGCAAAATCTCTTCTATCAGGGTCACGGGCAGTGCGATATCTTCTTAAACGCTAATTATATCGTTGTCTTCAAAAATCTGCGAGATCGCGCGCAAATTCAACTTCTAGCACACAAGGTATGTCCCGAGAATCCAAGATTTTTGCAGGAGGTATATTTTAATGCAACAGCTGCACCGCACGGTTATCTATTATTCGACTTGAAACAATCGACGCCTGATAATTGTCGATTTCGTGCCTGTATATTTCCCGATGATCAATACCATTACGTTTACGTGCTTCAGAAAGCAATAAAGGTTCACGATACAACGCGCGATGTACCCGTAATGGGCTTGTAATAGCCTCGCACGAACCTCTCGATAAAAAACAAATAATTAAATTGCAGGCACTGTGTTATCTGAAGCAAGAGCAACGACGTGCATTTTTGCGCAAAGCAGATGTAGCGCTCGTACGGTGTATATGCGAGTGTGCTCTAAACGTTTTACAGGGACACGTGAGTCTGAACAACGTGCAAAAAATCATCTTCAAAGGCACACGAAAATTCTTCGACGAATAGACGCCAAGAGGAGTAATTGGAGTGGTAAGAGGAAGATCATGGTCGAGCACCATGTCAGATTTCAAAAGTAGCTTCTTGTGCCTGTCTTGGTCTACACGAGCCATGGAATATGCCAGAAAGATGGTGCTTATTCCTCATGATAACATACATGGTCTCGCGAGTATCGCCACTACTGCTACTACTACTTCTATTACTAGTAGTAAGATCTGAGTGAACTTCTAAACTCTCACTCGTACAAAAGCAAGAGAGGAAAATGGACAGTTCTACAGCGTTATCTTCACTTGGTCGAGTACGATAATACAGTACAGAATATTTCGTCAAAACAAAAAATAGCAATACTCGATAGCCGCGAGAATAAAATCGACGACGTTTTAATGGACGAAGTTGAATCTCGACTCAATGACACACTTATCATCGATAGCGTACCAAACAAATTTTAATCTAAAGTAATTTCGTTGCTTCGCAATTTCCACCGCAGCGCAGTCGGTAAAAAATGACATAGGATCATAACAGTGTTGCTTCCATACACGGCAGAAGAATTTCAAATTCCGATATCGTTGATCTTGTTAACGATGCTATGCGAGCTAGAAAACGCGAGAAACCCATCGGTCAATCTCACTTTACCAAACTCCTGCGAGCGATACAGATGCCACACACGTTTATCGGCAATCCCGAGTCACTACACGAGCCTACACCTACATCACCCTCGATACTGCAGCGGCGTCTCATTTTACCACGCCATAGTGGTAGTAGCAGCAGCAGCAACAGTAGCAACAACGAGGCCGAGACCGCACACTCTAATAGAGATTTAATGCTCACGGGGGACAACGACATCATCGAAGGGCGGTAGTGGAGAGGCAATGGGGAGGGAGTGGGGAGGGAGAAGAAGATGAGTATGAACAATTACAAAACATCGCACAAGTAGAGAGCCAACGACACCCCAGTGAAATCAGTCCCCCACGGAGTTAGAAAAGAAAAAGAAATTGAATCCATTTAACTGGTCATCGTTAAAAATATATAAATTCTTCAAAAAATCTATTATGATACCGCTCATCCTGCATAATATTCTCGACCAACAAATTTGGCCCAGGTCGATCGGAGAGTGGCGCGAAAAAATGTTTTACCATCGCTCGAGACACAGGATTCATATAACATGCATCGTCTCGTGCGACGACGATTTCCCCGTCGTACGTACAACGTGAGTATAGATGATGTATGGGAGGCTGATTTAGCTGATCTTCGCTCGATAGCTACGTACAACGATGGGTACATGTATCTGCTTGTTGTTATCGACGTGTTGAGCAAATAAGCGCGGGTCGAGGCTTTGCGTGACAACACGAGGAAAAAAATTTATCGGCACTCCATTTAAGCAAATTCTCAAGAAAAAGAATATCGATTTTCGCGCTGCTCGTAACCCCGATATAAAAGCCTCGATTGCCGAATACTTTAATCGCACAATGAAAGAGCGAACATGGCTTTACTTAACATACACGCGAAATAAGCATTATATTGATGTTTTACAGCATTTTTATATGCTTATAATCACACTAGACACAACGGAACGCGTATTCCTCCAAGCAAGGTGACCCTAGAAAATGCCTCAATGGCCCGAGAAAATTTAGCACAGCGTTACGAGCGTAACGCGAGAAAAACTGATAAAAAGCATAAATACAGTGTCGTCGACTTGGTACGTCTCAGTACAGCTAAAGCAGCATTCGTGAAAGGATATGAGCATGGTTGGAGTAATGAGTTATTCAAGATTCAACGAATAACAGTGAATCGAGAACCATTCGTGTATATAGTACACGATCAGAATAACGAGACTATCGATGGTATTTTCTGCGAGGCAAAATCATCTCGAGTACGAGTTCCTCCGTCACCTGAGAAGACGAAAGAGAAGAAGAAGACAAAGAGGATGAACGCTCGGAATTACCGTCCCTTATAAGTATGAGCTCCAAGGATAGCTCTTTCTTTTTCGTATTACTGAGCAACAGTAGTATGCAGTATTTTCCGGATAATACGAAGACGGAATTTATTTAAAAACTACCGCATCAGATACGTTTGCACGGAGAATGGTCTGTTTTTCTTGTGAAAATTGCTTATCCGATGACTCTTTTACATGTTCCTACTGTAGGAAATCTTGTATCTTTTGAGGATGGTGATTATGATTTATCGGGTTTTAATCTTTTAACACGGAGACGCGTAGATAGAGACTAACAAGGAAGGATAGTTTGGTGTCCCCCTCCGATTTTGATGAAACTTACGGATGTTGTAGAGCATCGAAAACTAAAAGACACGTATTTTTGTTATCGGCGGAAAAACATTTCTAAGGGGTGAAATCGCCCTTCAAAATTAGCATATCGAGGGGTGATTATGCAGTTTCACCCAGAAGGCGTCAACCGATTTTAATGAAACAAAAACCAAAATACTCCTCATTGAAGACAATAAAAATTCCACGTGAAGTTGAAGAAAAAAATTCATTTGCAGGGGTGAAACTACATAATCACCCCTAACTTTGGAGGGCGATTTCACCCCTTAGAAATGTTTTTCCGCCAATAAAAAAAAACGTGTCTTTTAGTTTTCGATGCTCTACAACATACGTGAGGTTTATCAAAATCAGAATGGGACACCAAACTATGCTTCCTTGTAAGTTCCATCTGGTGTATTTCGCTCTATAGACGGTATTTTGGAGAGTATAAATAAGTCACCTCGCGTGGCCGGTCATCTGCGCTTTATTTCGCTTCCGAGCGGGCAGGTCGAGAATCGAGAATACGCGTGGTCGATGCCTGCATCTTTCACCGGTGCTATAACAGGTAGCATGTTTCTATACACCGATTTCTGCGAGAGCTATATTACAGGCGATGTACAAACACCCCTGTTACGAGTTGTTTCCATTGATGATGACGACTTTCACTATAATTCGATAAAAATTAAATCGTTTTTGGCGCCACAATATATACCTCTCTTGCGCAACAATTTACACACTATCGAGATCGATATAAGTGACGAGTTTGGAAATCCTGTACTATTCGAACAGGGAACGTTGACTGTGACACTACATTTCAAAAGGTCCCACGATTGATTACGCCGCTATGGATGATATTGATAGTGTGCAGCACGGATGGGGCCGTCGGGGGTTTGGCGGTATTAGCTATGTTTATATCGGAACGCCTAATCAACGAGGACACGGTAGGGGCAGCTTTCTCGGAGGCCTGTTTCGTCAAATGTTACCACTTTTAATGAAGGGTGCTATAGCAGGTGGAAAAGAGGCATTGTGAGCTGGTGTAAACGTAGCCGGTGATATCTTCGATAGAAATATAGCTGTGAAAGACGCTATTCGCCAGAGAGCGTGAGAATCAGACAGTAATCTCAAACGCATAGCCTCTGAAAAAATTAACACTTTCATGCGGGGGTCTGGTTATAAAACGCGCAAAATTTCGCAAACTCCTCATTCATCGAACGAACGTAAACCACGACGTATATGACGTAATAAAGTAAGTGTAATAAAGAGAAAAGTAATAAAGAAGAAGAAGAAGAAGACTCGTCAACGAACAGTTGCAGATAATTTTGGATATTTAAAACAAGATGGCTTTTCTACGTGCGCACTCTTAAATTGGAACTTGAATTATTTTCACTCCCACCGATGCAAACTACTATCGAAGGCTCCAAGTGGGTGTATTATAAGCCACCTATTGATTTTGTTATTCCTGGACAGGGTGATCAGTATATCGATCTCGCGCATACTATGCTTACAATTAGTCTCAGAGTGAAAATAACATCGCGTTCTGCGGAAATTGCCGCAGGTGCAACGCCGAAAGTACGTGCCGGCCCTGTAAAGAATCTCTTGCATTCTATGCTTAATCAGGTGGATGTATACCTGAATCAAAAAATTGTTTCACCTGCAAATAATGCCTACGCTTATCGAGCGTACATAGATACACTTTTGAATTACGGTCCAGCTGCCAAAAATTCGCATCTCCCGAGCGTTCTTTGGTACGATGATACCCTTGGAAAAATGGATGATATAACCTCGGTAAATGCGGGTCTTGTAAAGAGAAAATAATTTGTTAATGTCGGAAAAACTGTAGACTTACTCAGCCATCTGCATTGCGCTATATTCAATCAGTAGCGGTTCCTATTGAACGGTATGGAGATGCGTCTACGGCTGGTGTGGTCTAGAGATTCATTTTGTCTTGTGGGCGATACAACGAATGGTTAATGCGGCTTAATGATTCTCGAAGCATCGCTTCTTGTCCGAAGAACAAAAATAGCTCCGGGTGTGCTACTCTCGCATTCTAGAACTCTGGCAAAATCTACGGCTAAATATCCTCTTACGAGAGTCTAGGGAAAGGCCGTTTCCATACACTTCGGTGTTTATGGAGAGACGATCGATAATACCGTGCTAGGTTAATTGCCGAAGCGAATAATTATCGGTTTTGTCGGTAAGAAAGCGTTTAACGGCGACTTCAATATGAATCCATTCAATTTCCAAAATTGCAAGATAAATTATCTCTCGTTGTATGTCGATGGTGCTTAAATACTTTTGAAACCGTTACAACCCGATTTCACGAAAAATCATCTGTATGTGCATGCTTTTCAAACGTTATTTTTAGGAACTGTGTCGGATAATCAGCTGGCGCACGGCGATCGATATTCGCCGTGCGTCGACTTGTTGCTGCTGTGTAGTATGCTGTGCTCGGCTACGCCGGAGATGGCCGAGGCAGGGCCTCGCAGAGCCGAGGCTGTGCCTCGCAGGCGTGCCGCGTTAAGCGAGAGGTTATCTCTCTCACTTGACTTCGGCTTCGCTCACCGGCTATCTCACTCATTTGACTCCAGCGCTCAACGACGCTTTTGTATCACGCAGTCATATTGCAAAATTAGACACTTTCTGAACAACCCACGGGAACAGCGCACTCATCTCTGCATCTCTTGGACATTCTTCGCCACTTGTCACAGGATCTACTCAGCTATCGTGCTCAACAGGACTCAAAATCAGGTACGAGGACATCGTTATAATTTTCTAATAAATTCAATGACGATGAGGAGTGGTAATCTCATCGGTAAATCCACATAATTGTCTCACCTAGTCTCGTGTGCTGCAGCACGGGCTGCACCATGTTTTCATCAGTACATTTTGCCTGCTTGATTGATATAATTGCGCATGTGCTTTCTATTCACTGTAATTTCCCTCAGTAAACCTGCTAGGAAAATACTGTGAATATTTCTACTCAGTTGTGCATCCTCATTATTTTACTTGTCGTGCTGTGCAGCGCTGAGTGTGTCACGCTGTCTCACATCACGTTCCAGCATTCAAGCAGTACAACTGCAAGTGCTATCACTTATTTACAACAACTCCTCATATATCCATACAGAAAATTTATTAACAATAAGTCAGATCTTTTACACGCTCACCTTTCTCACTTCGTGGCATGCTCCGCAGCACTGGCAGCATCGTGCTCAGTCTCAAGCGTACATAGCACACAATTAATACAATTGTGTGCTGGTCTCTCAAACCAAATTCGATTCAGTTTATTTTTGTATTTTATTTTTATAACTTTGTGAATTTTCTATTTTGAACATATTTTTGTAAAAGGAGAGTGGAAGGAGAATAAACCACTTTCTCTATATACCATCTTTGTGTCTGGTTACTTTTTTTCTTTGTCCTGAGTAAAGCTAAATAATTTTCAATACATTCGCAGATTCGCTCAACTAATTCAGGAGGAATTCCACAACAAACTGGAATTCATTTCTTGAACGATGGTAATTCGATCTATTGCGATAATAATCGCGATAGATACTGTCTGTTCGCTTTCGATTTTACACCCGATGTTTCGGCGAACAATAATTCACATTGGAATTTAATAAAGAATGGTAATGTAAGAATAAATTGTGTAGTCTACGCGGAATGCGATTATGTCCTTGAAATCGATGCCTCTCGGAAGGAAATAGTGGATTTTACCGGATAAGCGAAAAAATGTGCTGATGTCGGAATAAAATTGTGTCATGTTAAGAGACGTAGAACCGTCTTTGTGAGTAACTAATCAGTCGAACTTGAGCATCTGTACAGATTAGACGTCAAAATAGATATCGTCGCAGATATACAGAGAATGCTTTGTAAAGGCGCGGAATTTATTCCGAAAAAAATTGCCGTGGTAGCAGTGGATACACTGTACTCTGCTTATTGGATTATCGCGCCAACGTCTCACTTTGCCGAATTACCGCAGCATTCGAGAAGCCAGAATAACTTTCTCTCGAAAAATGTTCACGGTCTTAAATGGTACGAGGGCGATGTGAGCTGTAAACAAGCATACGCTAATTTGCGTGAAATTTCACGAAAATTAAGACGTATCTATACACGCGGTCACGAGAAGGCTATATAATTCTTTGCGATATCACGAGTCGTGAAATTTCTAACCTGGAGTATGAGGAGGGCGCTCCATCGCATACATTCATGCTGAAATCTTTGCGAAAATGCTTTAGACACGGTATGATAAACGATACAGCGTATTCGCATTGTGCAATGCGCCAGGTCTTATGAATAAAAAATTGGCTTCGCGAGCATCCGTTTTAAGGAGGATCGTACATGGATGTTTGGTCGGCAGACGAAGAGGAAGAGAATAAGAAAGAAGAGAAATCTTTACTATGTAGTCGTCACACGATCGAAGATGCTTTGAAATAAATTTTTGCATATATACGTCTATTAAAGCGTATATGTCATTAATTAATCATTGACTATGTGTTCAGCATAAACACTAGACAAATCTACGAGAGTCCGTAGTATCTACCACTTTCAACCGTTGGAGTATACCCAGCTGACAGGATTCCTCGTGTATGGTCGTTACCGGCCGAACTCGTAGTTAACACGGATAACCACGACGAACCTGGAGAGCACTGGATCGCCATATACGTTAAAGATGACGGAAAAGGAATGTACTTTGATAGCTACGGGCTACCACTGATTATACTGCAACATCTCGCACGGTTACGAAGAATCTGCAAGCTCTATCGGTACGGCCTCAAGCAGCTAAAAAGTAATACATCAGATGTGCGTGGACTATTTTGTATCGTATTTCTGCATCTTATGTCGTGCAAATTCACCATGTCGCGCTTTAATAATCTCTTTCGCGATAGTGTAATGAAAAACGATCGAATGGTACGTGAATATCGCAATACTTGTACCTCTCGACGATCGGACAATGATAAAAATAAATGTAACAGTGGAGGAATCTCCGAGCGAAGATTACCGTGTTTGCAGGGATGTTGCTTGTGACTGTAATTGTGTATAAAGTGATTTCAATAGAATATTGATTAATTAAAAACAAATACATCGTCTGACTGTGTCTCTTATCTTATACTTATATATAAATTATTACAATAATTATTATCGAGGTCTCTCGTGGTACGGTATCATATTCCGCGCCTTTTACTGCAGGCAAGCGCTTCGCCAGGAGCACAGCGCAAAGCGGTATGCGCAAAACCGCTGTTTTTGCATTCAGAGCGCTGGACACCTAGTTATGATTCGAAGGAGGTTTGTTATCTCCAAACCCTGTGATACCAGCTGGCAGCATCCTGAGCATTCAGTCTGTCTTTAAATTCGTGATCGTTCAGTCTAAGAACGTATTTTTTCGACATGTATCCGCGTTACGATACTAGTGTTCTGGGCGTTGCCTTTTGGTGTACCGTGTTATATGTAGACTTGGATGTGGTGGTTCATCTACGTACGGCTGAATCGTGGGACGCATATGTGGAGATTATTTTTATGATTCGGATCGTGAGGGCTTTCGTATCACCCTGGAGAACATTTATATGGGGATGAGGTGCGTGGTCGTACATCATGGACGTTCGGATCGCTGTGAGCTGATCCATGCAGACAATGACGGATACTCGGAAATACTCCTGATAGACCAGGGATACTCGATATTCATGAATTGGGATCGACTGTATTATCCTGACACCCTCAGCGCGATGATATGAGTACCTGTGTTTTGCATAGGGTGTTGCCTGCATGGATTAGAACGGGTGGACGTCGCTGGCCTGGTACCACTTTTCGTGTCGGTGTGTGGTTCCACCGAATCATTGCTCGGCGTGATTGTGAGGAGCAAGAGCCGCTGGCCCAGCATGCGTCTAACAACTGAGGATAATGTGGACGTGGTGGACCATGTGTTCGAGGTCCTCGGTGCCGATATAGACATCGGGTACGATGGCGGTGATGTGGACGGGGGCTTCGAGGACCCCGAGCTTCCTGACGTGGGCGATGCTTGGGTGTGAATGTGTGTGTGTGCGTGCGTGTGCGTGCGTGCGTGCGTGCGTGTGCGTGCGTGCGTGCGTGTGTGTGTGTGTGTGTGTGTGTGTGTGTGTGTGTGTGTGTGTGTGTGCGTGCGTGTGCGTGTGTGTGTGTGTGCGCGTGCGCGTGCGTGTGCGTGTGCGTGCGATAGTGAGAGACAGGAATTAAAATCGCCCTGGAAGGAATGTGGACAACAACAGCAGAGGTGGTGAGTACCTAATTTCATTTTGTTTCCCAAGTATCTGTACACCTTTGCTCCATGCTGCTCTTATCTCTACTCTTCCTTGTTCACCAGAGTACCCACACCACCTAACTTTACCATCTCCACGTTACTGACACTGTTTAAGCAGAGTGGGTAGCTCGGCGGTGGAAAAGTAGAGTGGTGGAGGTAGCCACATGGTGGGGGAAGGAGTGGGATGGAGCAAAGGTGTTTGTTTTCGATGTTTTATTTTCATAACTTTTTATTGCATTGTTTTACGGAGCCGTTCGTGGGACATCCTCTGATAGGCCAATTCTCATTTTCTGTCATCACCTTTTGTAAACAGCGACGGCGAGTACGCCAATATCTTTTTCAATATAAAGAGAATTAAATCTTTTATAATATACATATAATTGCTGTATCTAAATTCTAGACGTTACAGGATAAATAAACAAATCGATAGAGTTGAACAACAATGAAAGAGACCCGACTCTAGTTACGTCATTCTCTCTTGTAGTTCATTTTTTGTTCAAGAAATAACTTTAAAAAAATGTTAATATATGGTATTTTTACGTCTCGCATCCTCCACATGTAAAATTTAGAAATGTTCTATGTACCATTCTATATATATATTTACGCATATTTCACACATATTTATATATTTTTTATATTTAATACGTATTCTAACACATATATTTCTAGCACGACCCAGTAGTACTTAACCCCTTGCACTACCGTGAAATTCGGAACAAGCCGTGCCTAACTTCAGACGTTCTCGTTTAGCCCGAGATTAAGACCACGAGTACGGCTCGTGATATTCATGATTGGACTGAAATATCAATTACGAGCCATACTCGTGATATTCACATTTTACATGAAATTAAACAACGAGCCTGACTCGTGATATTCAAGTTTGGCCTAAAATTTTCATCACGAGTCAGACTCGTGAAAGTAGTGCAAGGGGTTAACACTGATGGGTATACACTTTTGCTTAGGTCAGCAGTCTCCCGCTGACCAGCGGGACGCGGAGCATCGGTAAGACGCGCTGCACCCCGCACTTGTTACCTCTTGCTTAGGTCAGCGGTTACACGCTGGCCAGCGAGACGCAGCGCATCGGCGAGACGCGCTGCGCCCCGCTAATCCTTTTTCCATTGTTCTAGGCGCGGCGCTTCCAGCACTGAGCTAATTCGTCAGTTCATCTCCGGGGGCCGACCATGACGGCTCGGCCCTCGTAACACGGGCCCGTACTCAACTATAATCGCCCATTTCTTTTATGATATATATAGTGGTGCTAAAGACTGTTTTAACATATATTAAGACGACATACTCGTCTTATACTTAAATATACCGACTAAATGACGAGCTTAAACGAGACCCACACACACAAACATAGAGATCCATGCCACACAGCACGCACACCTATAAACCAACTACCGTTACTCGAGCTATAGTTATACTACCAAGCTGTAATGCTATAGTCTCAAGAATGGTATGAAGAATCATCGAAAAGAAACACGCTAAATTACTATAACCAAGAAGAGGAAATTAACAGGACAAATGGGCTACAGAAGATGGGCTACAGGACGACTAGAAGATATAGTAATACCCTGCTATACCGACGGAAAGGAAAGAAGAGCGGGGAAGCCGGTATAAAAGGGCACGACAAACCACAGTCTGAGAGCATTCTGTTCACAGACTTTCGCCAACATCCGAAAACTATCAAAGGAGGACCACCTAATCAACCAAAGGAAGACCAGCTAATCAACCAAAGGAGGACCAGCCATACAGCTAAAAGAAGGACCACCTAGTCAACCCAAGGAGAAGCATCTTCAACTGCACCACTCCAAAGATCAGGCCTGAAACCGCTGGCCCAGGGAAAAACGAACATCTCCAAGGCCAACTACAGAGCCACCAGTCATCCAAGTCGTCCAGCATCCCAGCCGACGAGATCTCCCATCGAAATTAAACCAAGTGGTATAGATAAAAAATATATTAAAACCATAGGGACTAAAAAACACCATAGAAACTAGCTAGAACCGCTCCTGTCGCATTTCCGATGCGCCGATGCACCGAGGATGCACCGCGCTGACGCCTCCACCGGAACAGCGGCGGGACCAGCGCGTAGATCGCTTGGCCAGGAGAGCTCGAGTGAGAGCTCTGTCCCCACTATAGTCCACACACTATAGGTATAGAATAGGCTACCTCTGAACACCGAGGAATAATAACAGAGCCGATATAGATATACAAATGATAGCAAGCTCCACACGCTCTTTCTATGTGTAGGAACTATACTAGCTTATAACGAAAATATTTAAGTAATTCAATAGAAATCTCCTACTTCATGCGAACACGATTATAACGGCATGCGTAAGCCCGGGTCAAGTCTTTTTTTTATAAGGTGCATAATTACCAAAACTAAAAAGGAGTATATTTAATCACCATATAAATTATTTATCTGTCTCATGTGTTTAATAAATCATACTTTTACCTAATACTGAAGCCTCTATTAATTTCCTCCCTGCTCGAGTCCAAACTAAAACCCTTTAAGGGTGATGTCAACGTAAAATATCGTTACAATATATATAATGACAATATTCTGTTCGGTAGTATTTGATAACATAAAAGTTTACGTGCTACTATTTTAATACTATTTTAATGTTGACTATTTTAATATATTGTAACGTAAATTTGTGCCTCAACGCACCACGTTACCTATAGCTGGCCCAAGCTATTTTTCCTTCCTTTTTATTTTCTCTCACGAGATAGGCGCCAGGCGTTTACGCGCCGGAAGGAAAAATAATGAGATGTTCGGCCAGACTCAACCCAGGCTAGCTACAGCTGTTCAAGGCTGTGTGGGTGGTTCGGGCTGTCAAGTCACAGATTAGTCCAAGTAAAATACGAATAAAATCAATTAATTTAAATATGTCATCAATAATCCATGAATAAAATCAGTCAATAAAATATCGTGAATAAATATACCAAACACAAACAATAAACAAGAGCCAACTAATAAAATAATACCAATAAACAACTCCAACAACAATAGCAGGTACGGGACTTACAAATGCCGGTTGGGCAATTTATTTATTTCTAAACAAACAATTACGAATTTTCAATCAACCTTGATAATGAATTCAAACAAAATGTCCCGTAAAATTAATCGTTTTTCTTTTAACAATATTCTAAACCTAGTTCGATGTCTCAGTCTCACTCTTTATTTCAGCGGTACTAGTTATCCCGTTCTCTCTCTCTCTCACTCTCATACCCTGCAGATGTTATACAGCATATCACGCTCGTTGCGAATTTCGCACAATGTTCGCAGACAAAGTCAAATAACAGGTTGACTCCAAGCACAGTCTGCGATACGACCTATCCCGTGCTAATCCCACGTACATCCAAAACTAATAACAACGGGACATTGGGAGGTCACGTACGTGAAACGTTCAACCGCTCGATCGTTTCAATAAAAGCAGAAGTCTAACGAATATAATTTTTTTTTTTTTTTTAACAGGGGAACTCTGTCTAACGATAAATCCCTGATCAGTCAATAACCCAACACACAACGCCCATGACCCAACGAATGAAGTAAATCAAGGAAAGAAGAATATTAATACTAATTAATAAAATGAAATATTTCAAAATACACTAGCGCCTTTAACGACGCAAGATACCCCTCGGGACTTTCGAATCCCTCGAATCCAAGCATCAAATACGGGACGACGGCCGATTATGCTCTCCGCGCTGCTGAGATAAGATTAAGACCAACAATAATAGATAAATAAATAGATCGCTTAGTTATCGAGAAACGTCAATTAATGTGGATAATACGCGACGCGGTCCATAACGTACTGTAACGGTATTTAACGTTAACATCACCCTTGAAGAGTTTTAGTTCGAACTCGAGCACGGAGGAAATTAATATAGGCTTCTGTATTAGGTAAAAGTATGGTATATTAAACACATTAGACAGATAAATAATTTATATGGTCATTAAATATACTCCTTTTTAGTTTTGGTGATTATGCACCTTATATAAAAGACTTGACCTGGGCTTACGCATGCCGTTATTATCGTGTTCGCATGAAGTAGGAGATTTATATCGAATTACTGAAATATTTTTTTTATAAGGTAGTATAGTTCCTACACATGGAAAGAGCCGGTGGAGCTTGCTATCGTTTGTATATCTATATCGGCTCTGTTATTATTCCTCGGTATTCGGAGATAGCCTATTCTATACCTATAGCGCGTGGACTGTAGTGGGGACAGAGCTCTCACCCGAGCTCTCCTGGCCAAGCGATCTACGCGCTAGTCCCGCCGCTGTTCCAGTGGAGGCGTCAGCGTGGTGCATCATCGGTGCATCGGCGCATCGGAAATGCGACAGGAGCGACTCTAGCTAGTTTTTATGGTGTTTTTTTAGTCCCTATGGATTTAATATGTTTTTGATCCATACCGCTTGGTTTAATTTTGATGGGAGATCTTGTCGGCTGGGATGCTGGACTACTCGGATGACTGGTAGCTCAGTAGTTGGCCTTGGAAGATGTTCGTTTTTCCCTGGGCCAGAGGTTTCAGGCCTGATCCTTGGAGTGGTGCAGTTGAAGATGCTTATCCTTGGGTTAACTAGGTGGTCCTTCTTTTAGCTGGATAGCTGGTCCTTCTTTGGTCGATTAGCTGATCTTCCTTTGGTTGATTAGGTGGTCCTCCTTTGGTAGATTCTGGATGTTGGCGAAAGTCTGTAAACAGAATGCTCCTCGACTGTGGTTTGTCGTGCCCTTTTATACCGGCTTCCCCGCTCTTCTTTCCTTTCTGTCGGTATAGCAGGGTATTACTATATCTGCTAGTCGTCCTGTAGCCCATCTCCTGTAGCCCATTTGTCCCGTTAATTTCCTCTTCTTGGTTATCGTGATTTAGCGCGTTCCTTTTAGATGGTTCTTCATACGTTACTCGAGACCATAGTATTACTGCTTGGTAGTATAACTATAGCTCGAGTAACGGTAGTTGGTCTTCATTTGTGTGCGTGCTGTGTGGTATGGATCTCTGTGTTTGTGTGTGTGTGGGTCTCGTTTAGGCGGTATATTAAATTATAAGACGAGTATGTCGTCTTAGTACTAGTCCCTTTCACATCAAATTCACAACGGGACGACGTACTAACGCGCGCACGACCTTCTGAATCGAAACGAAAGAAAACTCAAACAAAATCATGTAAATCTAAAACCCATAATTCGATAAAATCCGTGACGCGGTCTATCCCGTTCAAATCCCACACAAACGATCACACTTCGGGATAACGGCATAACTCGCGCACGGTTTAACCGTCAGCAGAAAACAATTAATTAATACAATGACTTTTCCCCGGCTTCTACCAGTTAAACGATCTCGAGGTTACACGCTACGGACACTACAGTTCCCGATACAAATTCATACTCTGCACGAGGTGTACAGGAGTCGCAGGCATGACCAAGTTCGAATAAATTAATAGTCCACAAATTAAATGACAAAATAATAAAAGAATGGCGAAAGACCGTGGAAGAGAAGAGAGTTCACCGGGACGATGGTGCTGCGATGTTCCTTGATATCCGGGAACCAAAACTCGAATATCCTCAAAGTCTCAGTTCTCCTGTCTAGATCGTATGACAGCAGGTATCGATATTATGCAGGCTGAATCCTTAACAGTTATCTCCGGTAGCGTTACTTTCCTTCGCCTCGACCATTTTCCTCGAACAATAGCGACGGTACAGCGGGACAAAAGAACAACGCACGCTACGTCTTACTCGCTCGACAGCCCCCGGGAAAAAGCCCTGAGGTCCTGCCGGCACACGTGCCCGTGAGCTATGATCCCCACTTAACCCGTCAAACTCGGTTAATTGGGGGATACTGTGTCGCACGTTGACCGCGACTAGCACCTCAGCTAGACGACGCATAAAATTAACAACCGATCTTCGGGACGTGTAGCTCTGTCCGGCCGGTGAACCCCAAACGACCGATGGATTGTCGCTATTACATGCCCGCCGACAATAGATAGCGGCGTATAGCTAATCTATTAACATCCAGCGGGACCCTAATATTTCCCCATAGATAAATATGTAACGAGTCTGTCGATGCAAAAAGTCGATGCCAAATCCAAAGGCCAGCCATCGGCAAATGCGGTGCTCTCCTCCGTCCGGTCGTACAAGCTGTAATATATATATACAAAAAATAAAACAAAAAAAATATAAATGAATAATTAAATAGCGTATAAAAATGACCCCCTACAGCCCTGTGAGATCGTGCTGGTAACCGTCGAGCGAGGAGGACGCAGCCCGAATATTCTGCCACGTTACTATATATATAGTGTTGTGCCGCGCACCATTCATTGACTGTTTATTCAAGCTTTCCCCGTACTCATCATTTCTAGCTTCAGATCCATTTAATATTCCGCGATACCTTTTTACTATTTCCTAATAATATTCAAGATAAGTGTATCACATCAAATACATCCACCGAAAACGCCGAAAGAAGATTATTTCCAAAAGACTATTGTGTCAAAAGACTGTTTATTGTGTTAATTCAGATCGTTACTGTTTTAATATATAGTGCATCTTGTGTTAATTCTGTGCTTATTAATTATTTATTGGAACGCGCCCCTCACCAGTCATGCTCCAATCCCGGATCAGCACATTCCGGCTCAAAATGGAGAAAATAAAATATTATTCCTTCGTTGCGTCCCTTTTTCAAAACCCAGTACGTAACAGTATAGTAAAGGAAGTTGTTTTATCATTGAAGACACAATATTGAAGTACTAAGTCTTAGATAAAACATGCAACCTACCGCTGTGATTCTTTAAAAACTGGATTGTTGACTTGAGCACCGTCGATTTGTCCATTTTTGGAGTATTCGTGGTAACCATGCTTCCTAGTTCGTTCACCAGCATATTGAATTGATCTCGTCTTTTTTTCTCACTGAGATTTCGCGATTTTCTACAATCAATAATGACAATTCGTGATAGTTCGTAGTAGTACATAATAAAAATATGATGAACCAAACTCAGACAGACACCAGTTGTAAGAAAAAACGACTACAATTTCCAAAACATTCCTACAGTTAGCAAAAAAGAAATCATTATTCTTTATAAATGGTAAGTTGTACTTTTAGAATGAAATTCTGATTTTTACAGAAATATTGTATTATTATTATTATTATTATTATTATTATTATTATTATTATTATTATTATTATTATTATTATTATTATTATTATTATTATTATTATTATTATTATTATTATTATTATTATTATTATTATTATTATTATTATTATTATTATTATTATTATTATTATTATTATTATTATTATTATTATTATTATTATTATTATTATTATTATTATTATTATTATTATTATTATTATTATTATTATTATTATTATTATTATTATTATTATTATTATTATTATTATTATTATTATTATTATTATTATTATTATTATTATTATTATTATTATTATTATTATTATTATTATTATTATTATTATTATTATTATTATTATTATTATTATTATTATTATTATTATTATTATTATTATTATTATTATTATTATTATTATTATTATTATTATTATTATTATTATTATTATTATTATTATTATTATTATTATTATTATTATTACTCCTGCCGGATAGGGGTTAGAATATTCCCGAGGTAAGGTATGCCTGTCGTAAAAGGCCACTAAAATCCAGGGGAAGGAAAACCCCTACAACAAACCAATTATGAGTTACAGCGAACAAGGAAAAAAGTTTACGATGCAGGGGGGGATACCCCAGTACCGGCGTCGATAGGGAGTGGGCAAGCGGGCTCCCCGGCATCGAAAACAAGCGACCGCACAGTGCTACATTGGTGGATGACTTGGCCAACGTAGCATACGAAGCAACAGGCGAGGAGAGCCGTCATCCTACGAGAACACGGGGAAAGAAGGGTGGTCAGAACAACAGCGCACTGATGTTAAATCTCCCTCATAACCGGACGGATATCAGTGCGAATAAGGAGCAACACGGCTCGATGGAGGAACACCGAACAGCTCTACAGCAGAAGATCTCGGAGGCCGACCTTGTCGAGGAAGACGAGATACGGCGCCTTCAAAGCCTTGCAAAGAAGATGATCCAGGCGACCACCAAACAGCGGAATGTCAGCATGGACATCAAACAAGGATTGCAGAAGCTGGAGGAATCCTTGGAAGCCATTTCAGCATCCAGAGTAGAGAGGATGAAAATTGAAGCAGAATGGCACAAAATAACAGCGGGAGGCAGACGACTAGCCTCACAATCTTCGAATAGAGGAATCGAAAGGTCACAACACCTAACCTGCCCAGGAGGAGGATCTCCTGTACAACGGGCAGATAAAAAACCCAAGCACAGAGAAACGGAAAGTCAGTGGCAAGAACCTCGCCGCAGAAAGGAGAAAGAAGGCGTGGTCAAGGCCAACAGTAGGAAAGCCTGCAAGCAATGACAAGGAAACACCGGCAACGAGGATGAAAACAACTCCACCGAAACGCCAAAGAGAGCGGAACAAACGCATCCGGGATAGGCCGCGCGGCGAAGCCGTTCTTATCAGGCCGAAAATAGGGAAAACCTACGCAGAGATACTGAAGGAGATCCGCGCCAAAGTGAACCCTGCAGATACGGAGACGGACATCAAAGTCATCCGGCAGACGCACAAGGGCGAAATTCTGCTGAAGCTAGGCAACAACCAGAAAAACAAGGATGTCTTCACTAAAGCCTTGAGAGATGCGCTGGGAAATACGGGCAAAGTCACTGAACTCATCCCGAAGATGACCCTCGAGATTAGGGACCTCGACGGAGCAACTAAAGTAGAAGATGTGCTCGACGCCTTGGCACGCGAGTACCCGCAGATAATGTTAAAGTCCAAGTGCCAAAAACGATTTACAGGGGCCAGAAAATCGCTCTTATCGAGATAGATGAAATAAAGGCAACAGAACTCATCCACAAAGGCAAGATCAAAGTTGGCTGGGTCAACTGTAGAATTAGGAAACGGATATCTGTAATGCGGTGCTTCAGGTGCTTAGGGTATGGGCATCAAGCCAAAAACTGTAGCGGCCCGGACAGAAGTAAACTGTGTTATAAGTGTGGTGAAACCGGTCATAAAGGCGCTAAGTGCGATAGGAAAGCGCGGTGTGTTTTGTGCGCGGACAAAGCGCAATCGTCCCACGTGCCGGGAACAGGGAAATGTGCCGCTTTTGAGAGAGCGTTGGAAAGTGCTAAAAACAGGAACCCGAAATGACAAGGGTACTTCAGGGAAATCTGAACAGGAGCAGGACGGCCGACGACCTCCTTACACAACTGGTGCGCGAAAAAGCATGTGATGTGATTATTATCAGTAAACAATATCGTGATAAAGTGAATGCGAACTGGTACGCGGACAACCTGGGCACTGCAGCCATTTGGGTCCCAAACCCCGGGAAAAGCCGAGTAGAAGATCACGGAAGAGGAAACGGCTTTGTCTGGATTAAACAGAGGGACGTTTACTACGTGAGCTGCTACTTCACGCCCAATGAAGGCATCGGGCAATTTGAAGAGAAGCTCAACAGCCTGGAAGACCATCTACGGGACATGGAAGGAAAAATCATCGTGGCTGGAGATTTTAATGCGCGAGCGATCGAATGGGGTATGCCGCATCCGGATGGCAGAGGCAGGCGAGTAATGGAAATAGTTTCAAGACTAAGCCTCACAGTGCTCAACACCGGTTCGACTGCGACTTTCCGACGACCAGGCTACAGGGGAACGATACCGGACATTTCGTTTGCATCGGAACGCGCAGTGCCATGTGTGAGAAAATGGACGGTGTATGAAGACTTCAACAGCAGCGACCACCAATACATCACGTTTAAATTATTTGAAGGAGGAAACGCACCAAGGATCAGGAGGGACCAGCCACTAAGATGGAACATAGCCAAAATGAACGAACGGAAACTGCGTATAGCGATACTCAATGGACGGAGAATCTCGACGCACGTTGAAAACCCAAGTGCAGAAGAATTAGTGGACGAAACGATGCAGCTAGTACTGCAAGCGTGCAGAACATCAATGCCGAGAAAGCGGCGACCAGCGAACAAACAGGCAGCGTACTGGTGGAACGACGAGATCGCCAATCAGCGAAAACGATGCTTCCGACTGCGAAGGAAAGCACCCCGATTTCGAAGAAGAAATCCTGATGAGGCAGCAGTCATTGCGGCTCAATACAAGGGTGCCAAGAAGATCCTACAGCGTCAAATTGGCCGCAGCAAGACAGAGCACTGGAATTCCATTATACAGGACGTGAATAACGACCCGTCGGCATTGGGCTACAGGATAGTGACGCGGAAACTAGAAGCCTTCTCGGAAGGAGAGAGCATGGACCTGAATAGTATGAAAAACATCGTAGATACCCTATTCCCGACTCACCCACCGAGGAGCGAGGAGGACCTCTACATCAGGGTTGAGGACATTACGTCATTTGATGAGGAGGAGCTGATTGACGCGGTCAAGTCACTGCAGAACAGGAAGGCCCCAGGACCCGACGGCGTACCGGAAGAAGTGTTGAAGGCGGTGGCAGGCGCCCGCCCGAAACTGCTTCTTGATATGTACAACTGCTGCCTGAAGAGCGGAGTTTTTCCCAAACGCTGGAAGACGCAGCGTCTGGTGTTAATCAGCAAAGGCAAAGGAGATCCTAACTCCCCGTCAGCCTACAGGCCACTGTGCATGTTGGACACGGCCGGGAAATTGCTGGAGAGGATGATCAAGCCGCGACTACATACAGCTATACGGGAAGCAGGTGACCTGTCCGATAGACAATTTGGTTTCAGGAAAGGACGATCCACGGTAGACGCAGTTCAAGAGGTCATGAGGACAGTTGAGGCAACGCGAGAGAGCAACCATTACTCCCGAGAGATCGTGGTATTGGCTACGCTCGACGTGAAAAATGCCTTCAATTCAGCAAGATGGTGCGACATGATGCAGGCGCTAAAGGTAAATTTCCACGTACCAGCGTACCTCCTCGCGATGGTGGACGACTACTTGAAGGATCGAGTACTGCTCTACGACACACGAGAAGGACAACAGAGAAAAGTAATCACCTCAGGCGCAGCCCAGGGATCGATCCTCGGGCCAGATCTCTGAAACATCTCGTACGATGGAATTCTACGGATGGAAATGCCAGATGACACGTACCTGATAGGATACGCCGACGACGTCGCCGCGGTCATCACAGCAAGAGACCCCGGAGCGGCTCAAAGGCGTCTTAACCAGGTCATGAGGTGGACGCACCAATCGATGGGGGACCACGGCCTCAGCCTAGCCACGCAGAAGACGGAGATAGTAGTTCTCACTCGGAAGAGGATCCCGAACATACTACGCATGCGCGTCGGAAACGAAGAAGTGGAAACGAAGGGCGCAGTGAGGTATCTCGGCATCACCCTGGACACCAAACTTACCTTCTGGGAACACATCAGGAAAGCGACAGACAAAGCGGCGACTATGGTAGCAGCGCTGAGCCGTCTCATGGCAAACATGAGAGGACCAATGACCAGCAAACGTCGGCTTCTAATGTCGGTGACGCACTCGATTGTCCTGTATAGAGCAGAGATCTGGGCGGACGCACTGGAAGCGGAAAGCCGAAGGAAGCGTATAGCCGCGGTACAAAGAAGAGGAGCCCTAAGAGTGGTCTGTGCATACTGAACGGTATCAGGGCCGGCGGCCCTGGTCATTGCTGGAGTGGTACCCATCGAGCTCCTCGCGAGAGAAAAGAAACGAGTCTACCTACGACGAGCTGAACACGATCGACAACAGATGAAGAAACAGGAGAGGAATCACACCATGGAGCTTTGGCAGGGCATGTGGGACAGTGACGCAAGAGGAAGATGGACAGCTTGACTCATCAAACATCGGGCCGTATGGACAGATCGTAAACATGGGGCAGTGACTTACTACCTGACCCAACTATTGAGCGGGCATGGCTACTTCAGCGCATACCTCCACAAGATGGGGAAAGTGAAAAATCCGCGATGTATCTACGGGGATTCTGAACGCGATAACGCTCATCACACCTTCTTCGAGTGTAATCGGTGGAGAGATGAGAGGGAAAGGTTGGAGGAGTCACTGGGGCTTATCACCCCAGAGAACATAGTGGCATCGATGCTGATCAGCGCGGAGAAGTGGGATGCGGTGACAAATTTTGCCGAAATAGTTCTACGCCAGAAGAAACAAGAAGAAAATCGCAGAGTGATAGCCGGAGCAGACAAAAACTAGCTGGACATCGTGAGCATAGTGAACAGTGCAGTGCGAGAAAATAGTGCCGAGTCCAGTGAACCACAGTGAAGTAACACAGTGAAAACAGTTAGGGCATTAGCGTGTCAGCGAATGGAATTGGGCAGAGAATCACAGCTTGCGTCGAACCGCGGCCATAAGCAAGCAGGAAAGAATGAAGAGGCCTGGAAGGCAAAGGAACAGAACGACCCTGACGAAATGCGGAAGCGGTTCCGGGGTCGTTATACAACATCTGGAAAAAGGGTTGGTGGTTTTTAGTGGGTATAAATCCTACACAATTGAGGAGTGCGGTCCCTCCTCTCTGTCTTTCTGAAGATTTTCCACCACCCCTCAAAAAAAAAAAAAAAAAAAAAAAAAATCATCATCATCATCATCATCATCATCATCATCATCATCATCATCATCATCATCATCATTATCATTATTATTATTATTATTATTATTATTATTATTATTAGTTTTGTGGTTGTTATAGAAAAATGTACGATAATAGTGATAATGCGATTGATCTTCTTATTCGTTAAATGTCCATTCCTGCAACTTCACAGGGTGAGATTTTTTTAATTTACCGTTTTGTATCATCTTTATCATCGTTGTCGTCATCCATAGGGTCACTGCAAAAGAATAATACATTGTCAATGCAATAAATGATCTTAGCATGACATGAATGTTTGCATTTTATATCTTATATGTCATAAACAGTTATATCTTCGAATCTTGTATACATTTTTATTGGTATGACTATTTTAGGATTTATTTTAAGAAACTCTCATACTTTGAGAAGTAATTGCACGTCTTGGTTTTTATTTACCAGGGAACTATGTTTGTTAATTGTTCCCTTGCAGTACTTCAGAAAATATCTGAATTATCATCTGTGTTGCTTAGAAGTCTTAGTGAAATATTTTTAAATGGCTTCAAAACTTATGTCAAATTTCGGCATATATATAATTCTAGCATTCATTTTTACTATTGTGATAAAGTTTTTTCTGAAAATAACTGAAAAACTGAAACGAGACCATTTCTAAGATTTTCAGAGACATTCAAAAATTGTTGTCTGAATTTTTTGGTATTTATTGAATACCTCTGCCATATTCTCTGTGTAAACTACAGCATCCATTGTTTATCAGAGAGAATTTGAGGTTTTTATGCAAAACTCTGAATTATAATTTTTTATACTATCAGATTATTATTATAAAATCAGATTGCTTTTTTAAATCATCTAATCCATATCGGCCGCATACTTTTGCAGATAATATACGTTTTTTATTCTTGACAATTCTGATTTATTCAACTGATGAAGGTTTAGTGATTTTCTCAGAGAATTTCATGTGTACACTCTACATAGTTGTACCCACACGACTGGTTAGATCTTATTCAGAGAAAATACGATTTTTATTTGCGAAATTTAATTTAATTGCGTTGTGCCGTTTTTGTACTAATCCATCCACTTAATTTTGTTATTTTTTTGTTTCATCGAATTTTAAATTATTAAGTTAAGAGTATCGCGCCGAAAAGTAACGATCGCTCGAGCACGGCAATAGTGAACGTACGTGTATCAATTATTCGGTTATTTGAATACAATTTAACAACTTTACGAAACATTGAGTCTAGCATTTTTATTCTAATAAACGGGTGCCCTCTTCCCCCTTCAACGCAGCAGTTACCAGCGAAAAAACTTCACCCAAATCCCATTTGCTGTCGGTGATACCACTTCTTTACAATATAAATAGAACCACCCGGCATTGTTTGCCCTGATTTCAACCTCCAGCCACATGTGTTTTGTTTTCTTTTCGCAGTAAGCCGTATACATGGGGAAAAAAAAGATAAATTACTAATATCGAAGAAGAAGTTGACGTTCTCAGTCAGATGGGGCAGAGAAATATTTTGAAATGTGTTCAGAACGCTTGCAGAAGAATACAGATAACAATGTGCGTATCATAACGCAGCAAGGATCGCTGCTAGTACTTTTTTATGTTACAGAATCTTGAGATTGCAGGATTTAAACCCGAGTTCTACCCAGCGACTAAACTTCAAAACAACTTTCAAATTAAAAAATCCCAGAATAAAACATTTATGTCATCTTGTTAGCAATCCGAATTAAACGCCTATAAATGATACCACCACATTGCGGATGTTTGTGATATGCAATGTTTACTGTTTTTGACAGTGAATATTTTTATATCTGCTATGTATAATTGCAGCTTTGATCTGCTTTGGCTTTTAGAAATGTATGCTTGCGAAATTTTTTCACATAATGCGTCTTTCTGCAGTTGTACTTGTATTACTTATTGTTACTAGCATTCCGTTATGAATGTAAGAAGTTCAATAAAGAATGATAACAATAATCCAATAGTATCCATTAATATTGTGTATCCTAAATCTGATTGGTGTTGTGTAGTATCGATTATTAATAGTGAATGTAGTTGAAATTGTCCACAATCAGATCGAATCCAATGAATAGTTTAACGTCGAACTTGGCAATATCCTAAGAACACATTACTTCAAAGTTACTTAAAGTACTTCAAAACCACTTGAAGTACCCAGTACTTCGAACGTATACAGTATTGTACTTCAAATCCTGTACTTCCGTTTTCAAGTATTTCTCGTTTGCCTCGAGCAACGCCAACAAATGCTACGGCTCCTATGTTAGGTACTGTATGTGAAGGCGTGATTTCGGAAATCTAGGTCAGCATCGACAAGAGTCTGATTGTTCTGTGTCCATGTCAATCTCCCTATAGTTATTAGTATCTAGATTGCCTTCTCCATAGTCTTCCATGCCTATTGGTATGCAGTTTGACTTCTCCATAGTTTTTAATATCTACGTTGATCTATCCATAGCTACTGGTAGCCAGATTGACTTCTCAATATTTTTCAATCCTAGGTCTATTGTAACGTACTAGTCATCTAATAACGCGCGGTGCACACATCGAGGCACCGCTACCGCGCGTTACTCACACCGAGTAAGACCGACTTATACTTATCCGCTCATGGCGCGCGGCGCACACTATGAAGCACCGCAACCGCGCGTCACTCACACCATGTAGCCGGCACGTCTGAGGCCAAGTCCCGTTCCTCGTTTAAAAAATCACCGGTAGAAAATTAAAGACCAAAGACAAATTTCAAAAAGTCCAAGGCTATCAGTGGGCTACAGGAGATGGGCTACAGGACCGCCACCAACTACAGTTAATTCAGAAGCATGTGACGAATAGAGGATACTGGTATAAAAAGTCCAGAAATTTGACATTCGAGGAACAATTGCGTTCGCAGGTCCCGCCAACGCAGAAGTCCATCTACCAGGAAGGAAGCCCAAATGAGCCATCGCTAGCTACAGTCGTACTGGTATACGCAGAGCCCAGCTGTAACGTCAGACCCACACTAGACGGGTAGCAGCTGAGCCAATGCTGCACTCGAGTCCAACGCACCACGGCGAAACCAGAACATCAACAAAGCGGACTCTCTCTGGTAGCCGAGGATAGAATGATCCAACAGGCTATGCTCTCAGACCAAAATTAATAGTGTCCACGCATTTAAATAACGGATATAAAATATCACAATACGAAAGATAATAAAAATAATACGATAGCGTGGGAATAAAAGACAATAATTACGCTACCAGACCGTAGCTCAAGAATATTAAATTCTGTTAAATTTAACAAGGTACGGCCCTGAGATGTTAAACATCTGCGCATGCACTTTGAGTAAATCTCGCTGACGCCGGGCTGCAGCGGCGGTCAGGTGGACGAGTACGTAGGCTTTCACAGGGTACCAGGCGGGAACTCTACTCCCACCAACGGGCCTGTGACGTAGGAAGTAAATATCGATCTACTCTGTAAAAATCCGAGGCTAGTCCGGCTGCTACGAGCAGCTGCCGGCCACTTACCGACGGTACGCGTGCTAAAGTATCTTAGCCAGAGGACGAGGCGGGTAAAAAGAATTATCGACCGATGTTTTGCTTTACATTATAAATTATATTATTGATCAACGTTTATCTTCACATTCATATTATTGATCGACTTCTATATCTCCACTATGAAACTGTTTGAGAATGCTTGAACGTTCTGCCAAGCGTAGCGAGACTGCGCACTGCAGGCTAGCATGGGCAACTGCTTGCTGTTGCCACTCAGCGGCAGCACCACGCAGGAGCTGTAAATCCTGCACTAGGTCTGCGTGCCGAGAAACAGGTCGCTGCGCGCAAGCGCTCTTCGACTGCTTGGTTCGACAACGGCCGCTTCGTATAACGCAGCCATCTTGCGTTTTGCTCTTGCATGGTTTACACCGTCACCGTGTTCGTGCGTGCTCATCAAAGTTCTGTGCATCTTAATTAAAGTTCATATCGTTCAATTCGGCCGACCTACAGTCCCTACAACTCAGCCATCATATCAGCAGTGATATATCGACGTCGGCACACCAGTACATCAACATTTGGCTCATCTTGTCATGCACCCGGCGTCAGCTTCACCGCAAGGCCTGGTCGTGACAGATCTTCTCATCACTTGCACACGATTAATACAATCGTGTGCAGTAATTAGCTCACCAGATTTATTCTTATATTTTTTTATCTTTTTCTGTGCTCATTTTAATCTATTATTTTCTATATTTTACTGCGTTTTAATTCAACCTTCTATATTACAGTCCACTTTCTCTCCATCATACTGAATTATCGAACAAAAACATATTGTTGACCAATGTTTATCAGTCCATTATAAGATTCTCATACATTCGTCAGATTCTCCAGCATACACGATTATAAAGGCACTTAAGAGCCCGGGAATAACTTATTGTAAGGCGCGTGGTAGCCAGAATACCAGGAAACCAGATCGAGATCGTAAATTAGATTTCGTATTTATTTTTTTTATTTAATGTATCGCATTATTCATACACTGTTTCTTCAATAAATCCTACTTTTACCTATTACTGAAGCCTATATTACTTTCCTCCCTGCTCAAGTCCGAAGAAAACCCTTTCAGGATAATGTTAACGAGAAATACCGTTACACTATCTCTCCATAGTTTTTGAAGTCCACATCGAGGGTATATTCCTACGTAGTCTTTGGTCCCTAATCATATAGTTTTTTTGTATTATTATAGTTTTATAATAGTGGCGTGTTATATTTATTGGTATTGTTTGAGAATTCCTTCCTGGTGTATTCGGAACAGCCCCGTAATATATTGAAAATCATGAGTTTTCACTCACGGCAGAGTGATAAATAACCAGAATGACAGATGTTGGTAGAGAAAGTGGTTTATTCTACCTTCGCATCATATGACATAGAAAAATATGTAGGAAAATAACACAAATAAATATAAACAATGAATTTAATTAATAATTTGGAGAAGCACACAAAATATTACAAAATAGAATAAAAGTGAATTTAATGTGGAAAGCACACAATTGTATTAATTGTGTGCTTTCAGGTAAAGAGGTTAGTGTGATGCAGTCAGCGGTGCAGAGCACGACACAGAACGAGAGCTGAGAATGCACCAGCAGGTAGAATGAGTTCACAGCACTTTTCCAGAATGCTTAATTGTGGAAATGTGCTGGGAATGAGAGCGTGCATGTACAGTTATACCAGTTGAGCAAAAGGAGTATGTATCAGGAGTACAAATTGAAAATGCGGGATTTTTTTCTATTTTTGAACGTTTATTCTGAAAAAATGGTAACAAATGAATTATTCAAAGTATTGTCCATCGCTAGCCACAACTTTTTCCCATCTTTCTGGCAATTTACGGATACCGTCGCGAAAAAATTCGGCCGGCTTGGCTGCTATCCAGTCATCGACCCATTTTTGGGCTTCTTCGTAAGAATGGAAGCGCTGGTCAGCTAGGCCATGTGTCATCGATCGGAAAAGGTGGTAATCGGAAGGAGCAATATCTGGGCTATACGGCGGGTGGGGTAAGACTTCCCATTTCAGCGTTTGTAGGTATGTTTTGACCGGCGCTGCAACATGTGGCCGAGCGTTGTCATGTTGCAAAATTACTTTGTCGTGTCTTTGCTCGTATTGTGGCCGTTTTTCTTTGAGTGCGCGGCTCAAACGCATCAATTGAGTTCGGTATAGTGCTCCTGTGATGGTTTCGTTCGATTTCAATAGCTCATAATACACCACACCCAGCTGGTCCCACCAAATACAGAGCATGAGCTTGGCGCCGTGAATATTTGGTTTGGCCGTCGATGATGATGCATGGCCGGGGTAACCATATGATTTTTTGCGCTTCGGGTTATCGTAATGGATCCACTTTTCATCACCAGTGACAATGCGATGCAAAAAACCCTTCCGTTTTTGCCGTTCGAGCAGCAGTTCGCATGCAAAAAAACGGCGCTCGACGTCTCTCGGCTTCAGCTCATACGGCACCCAATGTCCTTGCTTTTGGATCATTCCGAGGGCTTTTATACGATGGGAAATGGCTTGTTGTGTCACTCCCAATGAATCTGCGAGCTCTTGTTGAGTTTGACACGAGTCTTCATTGAGTATTGCCTCCAATTCAGCATTCTCAAACTTTTTCACTTGGCCCGGCCGCTCTTTGTCCTCAACGTCAAAATCACCACTTCTAAACCGCACAAACCATCTCTCGCACGTTGAAACCGATGGAACATGACTCGGATAAGCCTCGGAGACCAATCGATGTGCTTCAGCAGCACTTTTCTTCAAATTAAAGAAGTAAATTAAAACTTCCCGCAAATGCTGTTTTGTTGGCACGAAACTCGACATATTGAGAGCTCAAAAAAACTATGAATTTGACACTGCGACAAATTGACACATACTGAAAATTAAAGCTATAAGACGTAGCTTTGACATGAACATAGTCACAGTACTGCCTGATGCGTATAGCGTTAGTAACGCCATCTGTTATCAAACCCGCATTTTCAATTTGTACCCCTGATAATATAATGAGAAATAACGTGATGCAGTCAGCGCTGCAGAGCACGGCAAGTGAGAGTATGAGAATGCACAAATGAGTGGAATATACTCACTGTATTTTACCAGCAAGCATAGTTGGGGGAAAGCACAGTGCATAGTAAGCACACGCGCAATTATATTAATCGAGCAGGCAAATTATACTGAGGAAGACGTGGTACAGCCCGCGCTGCACAGCACGTCACAAAGTGAGACCTTTATGTTGATGTACCGCCGAGATTTACCCTCCTCACGGTCATTGAATTGCGATGAATTGTAACGGTGTACCTTACCTTGTGTTTGAGTCCTGGTGAGCACGAAAATGCTGAGAAGATCCGGTGAGATGGTGAAAAGTCCGAGCGAGTGTACCGGGGATGTGTGCGCTGTTCAGGCGGTTTTTCACGTAAGTGTCAAATTTTCCAATATGGCTGCACTTTACGAAAGCGTCGTTGATCGCTGAAGTCAAATGAGTGAGATACAGAGAGCTATGCCAGAGTCAAACGAGAGAGCGCGAGCCTCTTGTTTCAAGCAGCATGTTCGCGAGGTACTGCCTCGGCGCCGCGAGGCATTGCCTCGGCTATCTCCGGCATAACCAAGCGCAGCACGCTACCCAGCAGCAACAGATCGACGCACGGCGAATATCGACCACCGTGCGCCAGCTGATTTTCCAACATTTCCGCCCGCCATCAGCAACGGGGGTTGATGATCAGATTCCCTGATGTTGTGCGTTGTATGAGACGGGCTAGACAGCTAGTATTGAGATCGGCCTGGTGAGATTAGTGGCAGCAGTTCGGAATGTCACTACCCTGGTGAGCCTATCTTTTGTTGGATGCAACGCTGTGACCCGTGCGAGTGGCTACTTGCACGGGGAGAAGCGCTCAGCCGTGAGCAGAACCAAAGAGCCGATTTGGATGATGTCATTAGGGCGATGCCACTTTGAGATTGGCTGCTACCATTGTAAGTAATGAGCAAACCATTGACACCAAAATTGTTGCACCTTCTGCTACCACAATTGCTGTCTTGAGAGTCGTAAGATTGTCAAAACCTCTAGAGTTGGCTCTAGGACAGTTGTGAATGTTTCACCAATGAGAAAATGTCTAGGTGAGAGGGCCAGCGTAGTCAACTCCTATGTGAGTAAATTCGCGTGTTGGTGTGACTCGTGACAAAGAGAGGTGACCCATCAATTGTTGAGCCCGAATTACTTTCTGCCGAGCACACACAACCCAATGTAAAATATGAGTTTTTACAGGAGCTCTTTCGCCGACGATCCAATGAGTTAGCCGTATCTGAGCTAATGTGAGCTGAGTGCCTCCGTGAAGAGTCCGCACGTGAGCATGATCAATAATGAGAGTTGAGAATCGAAAGTGACGAGGAAGAATGGCAGGATGTTTTTTTCATATGGGAGTGCTGACTGACCAAGACGACCTCCTACTCTGAGGACACCTTCCTGGCCGATGAAAGCTGTCAGTCTACTGAAGGGGTGAGCGGATGAAAGAAAAAAGCCTGACTGCACACAAAATGAGGTGAGACGACACAATTTTCTAAATGAAGAACAGCGATGAATGAGATCCCATTGGTACTCTGGCGTTAGAGATGCAGCGAGAAGAGCTACCCCCAGTCGGGCTTCCATAATGCTGTAATCTTAAGAATGAGTTGAGGCTTTCAGCCAAAATTCAACAGGTTTCACCATCCACGGTGGACCTGACCACCACAACTGATGAGAAAACAATTGAGACGTTGAGATACCCCACGAGGCACAATCAGCTGGATTGCTTGTGCCTGACACGTGACGCCATTGAGCATTGGGTGTGAGTCCTTGTATTTGAGCTACTCTGTTTCGGACATAGTCTTTCCACCGAGCTGAATGAGCTTTGATCCCGATGAGAGTTACCGACGAGTGCGTCCATAGGTGAGTAGATGAGATTTCGACCTTGAGTGTGGCTTGAATATATGCAACCCATTTTGCTAGGAACAGTGCTGCAGTCAGTTCAAGCCGTAGTATGGTGAACTACCTTTCCTGTGGATGATGAGTTAACAGTGATATAAATCACTGCAGCCATGGCTTGGTTGAGGTGCATCAGAAAAGCTGTGAAGTTCCCCTGTTGAGTCGTTCCTTGCATTAAACTACCGTGGAATTGAGAGCTTGGCAAAGCTGGTGAGATTTGCTCTGATGGCAATCCGATGAGATGAGAATTAGGATGGCAGGGGATCATCCCATTTGGGATTGCGAAGCCAGAGCTCGTGTAAGAGAATATTGGCTCTGATCACAACCGGTGAGACGAAACCAAGTGGATCAAAGAGTTGAGCCATCTCTGAAAGAACAAGGCGTTCGGTGAGATTTCTTTGAGTTGAGCTGAACCTTGATGCGAATGTGAACTTGTCCTCGTGAGGAGACCAAGTCAAACCAAGAATTTTTTTCTCGCAGTCGTCGTTGAGATAGCTGAGCTTGACGGTGATGTTGAGATACTAGCAAAGAGCTTGACGTCCGACGAGTGCCACTTAGCGAGTGGAAAACCGCCCGCCATGCACAAGTCCTTGAGTTGGTGAGCTATTTCAATGATAAGCACGTCCGAAATATTGAGCAAAAGATAAGGGCCAGTGTGCATGATGCCATTGAGAGACTTTACAGATGATGTGGAGCTAGAGCCATTAAATACCACACGTAACTCACTCAGTGGTGACTCTTCCTGGCCTGAGAACACCGTGGTGAGGCAGATAATATTATGTTTCTCTTGCAGATGATGATGAAGCGTTCACCATGTAACCAAGTTGTTCATATTCGTCCGTGAGTTGTGAGTAGAGCTGACAGTATTCAGCATCCTTTGAGATTTTCCGGATAATGTGTTGCAGACACCGATGTGCTTTTGAGTATGAGTTTCCCAGATTTTCAGGCGACGATGTGAGAGGAAACCGAACAATGTATCGGCCTTTAGAATCACGCTGATGCGTGTCACGAAAACGATCCTCGCATGCCTGCTCCTCTGGTGTGAGTTGACCGACTGTGACCTTTGGTGGCTCTTCTTGAATCCTGATCATCGTGTTGCACGGCAGCATGATGAACAGTGAGTGCGTCAGATTGGCATGAGTTGACTGGTCCAATGATGAGCCATCCAAATATCGATAATTGCGCAATAGGTGATGATGGTGTGCCTTCGATAATGTTAGGCTTAATAACCTTTCCATAGATATCTGCTCCGATTATGATGTCGATCGATCGTGGTGTGAGTAAGTCCGGGTCCGCCAGCTTAAGCTTCACTATGTGAGGCCATGTTCGTGATGGCAAATGTGTTGTAATTGTGTTAAGAATGTGAGCCAGAACCGTGGCCTTCTCCTTGGTGTGCATAGAGCACATTGTGGGTTGAACCGAACCATGTGTCTGCGTTGAGTGCCTTCCACCGATCCCTGTGATCGAAATTGTTGAGTGCTTGCGTGATGTATTGAGTTTCGGGATGAGCTCTTCCGTAATGAAAGTCAATTCCGATCCTGGATCGAGGTGAAGACGTGCTTGATGAGTTGCTAGTGGCGTTGAGCATCTGTTTGTGAGTTGAACCGATGAGTGAACGATTGCGTCAACACCTTAGTGTGTTGACGGCTGTGTATTGTGTGGTTGAGCGGCGTCGGAGGTTGTAGATGGTGCCGTTTGATGCAGCAACGTGCGGCCTGTGCTTGCCGTCGCATGGTGCACAGTTGATTGGTGAGTGCCGACCTTTGCAGGAGCAAGATCCGCTGACGATGATCGTGTAGAGCTGGTTGATTGCGTTAGAGTGGCGTACCGATCATGTTACACGAGGATACGATCCAAGAGTACGACAGGCGCAAAGTACACTGTCGGTCAGACCAATGAGCGGAAGTCACCAGGTTTGGTGGACGATTCACTGGTGAGCGAGGACTTGATTGCGTAGGCGGTGACACCAGCAGCTTCTTACCAGAAGCTCACTCGACTCCGTCACCGACCTAAGCTTGCTTGCCTCTGTCTGCCATGATATTACGAGAGAGTGCACTAATTAATATGTGCAATAAGCAATAAAATAAGCAAAATAAAACTCCGCAGAGCTGTACGATACTCCACGATGCAGATGTAGTGCTGCGACGAGTCGATCAACGTGTAGCGTTCATACTGCGGAGCTAGGCTGGCGGGCTCCGCTGTGAGTGCTAGAGCTCGTTGAGCTGTTGGATCGTCCTCCGACGAGGTTAGCTGGTGGAACTCGTTCGTTTGGTGATGGCCCCCGGTGCCGTTCCATCTGGCACTTGCAATGTCCACTTATCGTTAAGGTCCCGTTGTCTGGCAGCTTGCGTTTAGACATGGTGCGCAAGAATGAAAATGTGACACAGAAATGATATAAAAGTATAAAGATACTTCGCAAAGCGCTACTTTACCAAACTGCTTGGCTGACGAGTACCAGGATGAGCCGATGAGGTGAGACTGCGGGGAATATCCGCAAAGTCCCACGTCGAGCTGAGCCAAGAGATACGTGCCGAAGGTAGATAACCCTGGAATTCCTTCCTAGTGTAATTGGAACGACCCTGTAATATATTGAAAACCATGAGTTTTCACTCACGGCAGGGTGATAAATAACCAGACTAACAGATGTTGGTAGAGAAAGTGGTTTATTCTACCTTCGTATCATACAACATAGAAAAATATGTAGAAAAATAACACAAATAAATATAAACAGTGAATTGAATTAATAATTTGGAAAAGCACACAAAATATTCCAATATAGAATAAAAGTGAATTTCATGTGAAAAGCACACAATTGTATTAATTGTGTGCTGACAGGTGAAGAGGTAAGTGTGATGCAGTCAGCGCTGCAGAGCACGACATAGAACGAGAGCTGAGAATGCACAAGCAGGTAGAATGAATTCACAACACTTTTCCAGAATGCTTAATTGTGGAAATGTGTTGGGAATGAGAGCGTGCATGTACAGTTATACCAGTTGAGCAAAAGCAGTATGTAATATAATGAGCAATAACGTGATGCAATCAGTGCTGCAGAGCACGGCAAGTGATAGTATGAGGATGCACAAATGAGTGGAATATACTGAGAGGTACATACGGTTACCAACGACAGTATGCAAGTTTCAGAAGCATAGCTCGAGCGGTAGACGAATAATACTATACGAATAATAACGAGAAGGCCGTGAGATTGAGAGACCCGAGTCAACGGCCGTTAAATCTCAACCGCAGAAGAGAAACAGAGACAAAAGGTTCGGGAACACCTGAGCGTTCGACGTACAAACAAAGGTACTTTGGTGTCCCCCTCCGATTTTAATGCAACTCACGTATGTTGTAGAGCATCGAAAACTAAAAGATACGTATTTTTTTTATCGGCGGAAAAACATTTTTAAGGGGTGAAATCGCCCTTCAAAAATAGCATGTCGAGGGGTGATTTTGCAGTTTCACCCAGAAGGCGTCAACCGATTTTAATAAAACAAAAACCAAAATACTCCTCATTGAAGACAATCAAAATTCCACGCTAAGTTGAAGAAAAAAATTCATTTGCAGGGGTGAACAACCCCCTGATTTTTCAAATTTCCACCCTAGACAAAAAACTAATCAACCAAATTAAACAGAACATGTACCATTTGGAAGGGCAAGTTAAAATAAAGTTGACGTATTTTTGCACATTCACAGGAAAATGAGTTTACGGGGGTAAACTACCCCTTATCCATTAGTACGTATATTTGTGCATACATTTTTGTTTCTCGTTATTTAAATGTCCGAATTGATTCAAAACATTCCTGTTAGCCGAAGTCAAGGGGGGGAACTTCGCATGATGCTTTATTTATTATTAAGGGGGTGACCGGCTGTTACAATTAGAATGGTCCTTTCACTAGTTTCGCGTTATTTACTGAAAAAAATAGCTTGTTCAAATACAGAATACTGGGGAATGTTGCTGGGGTTGAGTGGTTGTATGGCATATATGTATGGTTGTATTTCGAAACAGCGGCAATCAGCTGAGGACATAGGCGAGAAATAACAAATACCCGGTTTCGGCATGCGCATTCATTCGACTGTCGTCCTTTAAACGTCCCATGTTAACGCTCTCCCCACTCTCAATTCTCTCACATTTATTCTTACCGCCTTGCGAAAGACTTGTTGTTGAACCACATGCGATATCAGCAGATAATACGCAGTCCCAGATAGCCGCCTATGTAGAAAACACCTCTTACTGCGTCGCAAGTATTTTTATCATATTGGCGTATGATTAGATTACTCAAAAAAAAAAATCATATTCATTTCGTTGGAATAACTGACAAAGTTCTATAGATGGAACGACTGTTGCATCATCGACTTATTCCGAAATTGGCGCCGAATCGAAATACTATCTAATCGAAAGGTCGATGACATATGACGATAAATTATTGATAAGCACAAAATCAGCACAAAGAGTGAACGCAAGCAGCTCTTTAACATGTAAATAACGAGAAACAAGAATGTACGCACAAATATACGTACTAATGGATAAGGGGTAGTTTACCCCCGTAAACTCATTTTCCTGTGAATGTGCAAATATACGTCAACTTTATTTTAACTTGCGCTTCCAAATGGTATATGTTCTGTTCAATTTCGTTGGTCAGTTTTTTGTGTAGGGTGGAAAATTGAAAAATCAGGGGGTTGTTCACCCCTGCAAATGAATTTTTTCCTTCAACTTAGCATGGAATTTTGATTGTCTTCAATGAGGAGTATTTTGGTTTTTGTTTTATTAAAATCGGTTGACGCCTTCTGGGTGAAACTGCAAAATCACCCCTCGACATGCTATTTTTGAAGGGCGATTTCACCCCTTAAAAATGTTTTTCCGCCGATAAAAAAAAATACGTGTCTTTTAGTTTTCGATGCTCTACAACATACGTGAGTTGCATTAAAATTGGAGGGGGGCACCAAAGTACCTTTCCTTGTTAGTACAGGCGTACTGAGGCTTGCGGGCACTAGGCCATCGCACCCGAGCATGAAAAACTAGCTACGTCACACCTCCGGAATTCCCTCCCTGACGTAAACAGCAGGTAAGCGACCAGCTGGCCTCGCTGGGTGGCGAGGGGAGGACGGGTAGCGCGGCGACGGCAAGCTACAAAATTCGAAAATGCGTTAGATTTTAAAATAAAAACGGATCATGACGTAGGGCAGAACGGAGCGAGGGAAAGACTATAAAAGAGCCTGCGCGGAGGGAGAGAGGCTCTCTCAGCGTGTTTAGCACCAGTACAAAAGGACAGAAAAATCGAAACGTTCCAATTAACAATTAAAATTCAAAAGTCATTTTTTTTTTCGTTCACATATTATAAAGTTCGTGATTACATGAAAAAAGTGAGAACAAGTGAGTGAAAAACGAAGACCAGCCAAAAAGGAAAGACAGGCGAGTTGTCGAAATATTAGGTGCGCAACTAAGTTCCTGCTGTTTTTCAAGAGATGGCTCCAGTAGTAAGTGCTGGTCAATTGGGACATAACCAAAATATCATGAACCAAGCTTAGACATATGGTAAACAAACCGCTTTGACACATTAGTGATTTTGTTTTTGCGTCATATACTTTTGGTTGTGTGAAAATGTCTGATTTTGTGCCAAATAATCGTCATTTGCGGGAAGTGTCGCTTTTTTTCTTTCATTCGAAGAAAACGGCGGCTGAAGCGCATCGAGAACTCCAAAAAGTTTACGGAGATGCTGCTCTAAGTGAAACAACATGCCGTGATTGGTTCCGCCGCTTCAAAGACGGTGATTTTGATGTTGACGACCGTTCGCGTGAAGGAAGGCCAAAAACCTTCGAAGACGCTGAATTGGAGGCATTGCTCGATGAGGATCCGTGCCAAACGCAAAAAGAGCTTGCTTTAGCATTAGGAGTTACCCGCCAAGCCATTTTCAAGCGATTGCATGCTTTGGGAATGATTCAAAAACAAGGAACTTGGGTTCCTTATGATTTGAAGCCAAGAGACGTTGAGCGTCGTTTTTTCGCCTGTGAACAACTGCTCCAGCGGCAAAAAAACAAAGGTTTTCTTCATCGCATCGTTACGGGTGATGAAAAATGGATTCATTACAGCAACCCAAACAGAACAAAATCATGGGGACTGTCCGGTCATGCTTCTACGTCGTCGGCTCGGCCGAATATTCACGCTGCGAAGATTTTGCTGTGTCTTTGGTAGGACCAGGGCGTTGTTATTTATTATGAGCTGTTGAAACCAAATGAAACCATCATTTGGGAACGGTATTGAACTCAATTGATGCGATTGAGCCGAGCACTGCGCGAAAAGCGGCCACAATACGAGCAGAGGCACGAAAAAGTGATTCTACAGCGTGACAACGCTCGGCCTCACGTTGCCAAACCCGTTAAAACCTACTTAGAAACGCTCAAATGGGAAGTCCTACCCCACCCGCCATATTCCCCAGATATTGCGCCGTCCGATTATTACTTGTTCCGTTCGATGGCACATGGTCCGGCTAATCAGCAGTTCAGCTCATATGAAGACATCTCAAAATGGCTTGATTCGTGGATAGCCTCAAAAGACGAACACTTCTACCGTGACGGTATTCGAGCTCTGCCAGAAAGATGGGAAAAAGTTGTCGCTAGCGATGGGCAATATTTTGAATGATTCATTTGTAAACATTTTTTCACAATAAAGTAGTATGTTCATAAAAAACAGAGGGAACTTAGTTGCGCACCTAATAAGATGAACAATGATTATTGAGAAATCATAGAATTTGATAATAATCGAGATATCGATAGGATTTAAGCGAATAAACTGAATTGCGTAGAATTATTTAAATAGGATAGAGCGATTAGTTTTAAGAGAATAGAATTAAGAAAATAGAGCTAAGTGTAGAAAATAAATCGAATAGAATTAGCTCAGCAATATTGTAGAAAATAAAATTAGGTCACATATGATTTAAACCAACAGGAAAAACGAAAAGCGTATAAGCAAGCGTGAGTGAAAGAGGGCTATAGAAAGTGAACTGTGTAGAGTTAGATAGGCATAGAGGAACCAGCGAGACATCGGCTCGAAGAGCGAGGCAGGCGGGTGTGGTGTGTGTGTGTGTGTGTGTGTGTGCATCGAGCCTACAGCTCAATACTAGCGCCCAAAATAATAACAGATTTTCCAGCCGTGCATACCAAGAATCGAGGTAGAAGAAAAATAAGATAAGAATTATGAAATAATCGTCGAAATTACCGAATCTTAATGCATTATACGAGGTATCAGTGGCCAGAAACTGAAGATTGACATTTTTATGAAATTATTCTTTTGGTTAATGAACCTTACTCTCATCCACCTCGAAGTCTAACATTAATTAGTCCTGTGTGTGAGCCCAAATTTCCCTCGAAAAATAAAATTAATTGTAAACGATAAAAAAATTACCGTTACAATACTCACTGTACTTTCCCAGCAAGCATAGTTGGGGGAAAGCACAGTGAATAGTAAGCACACGCGCAATTATATTAATCGAGCAGACAAATTATATTGAGGAAGACGTGGTACAGCCCGCGCTGCAGAGCACGTCACAAAGTGAGACCTTTATGTTGATGTACCCCTGAGATTTACCCTCCTCACCGTCATTGAATTCCGATGAATTGTAACGGTGTACCTTACCTTGTGTTTCAGTCCTGGTGAGCACGAAAATACTGAGACGATCCGGTGAGAAGGTGAAAAGTCCGAGCGAGTGTACCGAGGATGTGTGCGCTGTTCAGGCGGTTTTTCACGTAAGTGTCAAAATTTTCAATATGGCTGCACTTCACGAAAGCGTCGTTGAGCGCTGAAGTCAAATGAGTGAGATACAGAGAGCTATGCCGGAGTCAAACGAGAGAGCGCGAGCCTCTTGCTTCAAGCAGCATGTTCGCGAGGCACTGCCTCGATGCCGCAAGGCACTGCCTTGGCTATCTCCGGCATAGCCGAGCGCAGCACGCTACCCAGCAGCAACAGATCAACACACGGCGAATATCGATCGCCGTGCGCCAGCTGATTTTCCAACAGGTATCTATGAGTATTTCTCTATAGTTTTCGATATCTACAATAACATGGACACCACAAACTATGGAAGGATCAATTTGTATACAAAAAACTATGGAGATCGACCGGTATACTAAAAACTACGAAGAAGTGACTTCGACACCGAAAGTAATAGAGGCACGTCTCTTGATGAAATTTCAATTAAGATTGGAATTTGGTGAACACAAAATCTAATATACGATTACGTCACGCATGGACGTCACGTAGAGACAGTTAGCATTAATAGCCTACTCGCATTTTTCAAAATAAACCATTCATCTTTTATGGTAAGCGGATAATAATATCACGTCTTCTAATAAGACCGAGGCTAAAGACTAATATTTGTGCGACAACAGTAGTAGGGTACAGGTACAGGGAAACGACTTCTTTCCGCTCTATATTCCCGTCTAACACCCGTCTCTCCATCACTACTCTGTGTAGTCTGAGGGTATGAGGCCCGATGGGGGGTAATTTCCATAATATCATGGTCTCTGATTGTCCAGTTAATTTCCCCACCCTGTCAAGAAGGTGGCCCTAATAATTCCCTGACTTTTGACTGGTTTGTTGAATTCTCCATTCTCGAGTCTGTCTAGAATACAAGATGTTTCCACAGTGGTGGGATCAGCATATATAATTTCTCGAAAACCTGATTGGCTAGATAATTTTTCGAATCTCGTTCTTTATTTCCTGAGACGAATTCCTTCAAGCTGAAAGCTACCACTAGAAACGATTTTTCTACAGGTAGTAAAAACTTATTAAGCTACGTTTCTCTAACGGTAATATCTTTTCGAAAGTAAGAAAAGTATTCATAGGTGAAAATTCATTTATTCGTTATTCCTTTATTCGACATCGTCGAAAGGGTAGAAGAGAAAGAAGAAGAGAAGAGAGCCAATTTCACCGCACAGACAGGAAAGAAGAAGAAGGAGAAGAAGAATACATTTAACTGGTCATAGTTGAAATTATGACACTTCCTGAGAAAATGTATCATGACCCCACTCATCCTGCATTCTCAAGCCAACAATTGTACTCAGGTGGATCGGAGGGTGGTGAAAAGAAACGTCATACCATAGCTGGAGACACAGTATTCATATAACATGCATCGCGCCGTACGACAACGATTTCCCAGTCATACGCATAACGCGAGTAATATAGACGATGTATGGGAGGCTGATTTGGCTGATCTTCGCTCGATAGGTACGTACAGGGATGTCCATGCGTATCTGCTTGTCAACGCTTCGCGTGATAAAACGAGCGCAAATGTAGCCCGAGGTCTTACTCGCATATTTACGGGCAGGTTTTAGCGGGACTTCATTTCAGCAACTTCTAAAGAAAAAGAAAATCGCTTTTCGAGCTGCGCGTAATCCTGATAAAAGAATGTCGATTGCCAAATGCTTTAATCGCACGATAAGGAAGTGAATGTAGCGCTACTTGATATACACGGGTAATTAACGTTAAATCAATGGATTACAAACATTTTTATATGCTTATAATCACAATGGAAGTGGCCCTAGAAAACGTCCTATCGCCCGGGAAAATGTAGGTCGGTGTTACGAGGGAAACACGATAAAAACGAAAAAGTCTACACACAATATTGGTGACTTAGTGCACATCAGTACAGCTAAAGCAGCATTTGCGAAAGGATATGAGAGCGGTTGGAGCAATTAGTTATTCAAGATTCAACGAAATTCTGTGAATCGCGAACCATTCGTGTATATTTTACGCTATCTAACTAACGAGGCTATCGGTGGTATTTTCTACGAGGCAAAATTATCCCGATTACGAGTGCCTCGGTTGACTAATAAAAAGAAGAAGCGGAAGAGCATTCGCAATCACCGACACTGACAAATGTAAGTTCCGCGGATAGCTCCTTCTTTGTCATTCCATTAAGCAACAGTAGTATGTAATATTGTCCAGATAATATAATGACGAGATTGATTACATAACTACCACATCAAATACGTTTGCATGGAGAATGATCTGTTTCTCTTGTGAACATTGCTTATGCGATGACTCCGTTAAATGTTCCTAATATAGGAAAGATCGTATCTTTGGAGAATGGCGACTCTCATCGGGGCTAAATATTTCAATACGGAAACCGGTAGGTAGAGACCCAGTACCATCTGGTGTATATGTTTCTATAGACGCTTCATCAGAGAGTATAAATAAGCTCGTGACTCACGTGGCAGGGCATTGGAGCTTTGAATTCCTTCACAGCGACCAGGTCGGAATTACGTGAGTATGCAACGGTCTACGATAACACGACTTTCGCGTATCGCCCGCTATCGCAAGGCTAGTCGGGTTGAAGGGAGAAGCCTGTAGGTCTGTAATAATAGAACTCCATTGCGAATAAATGTTTGTATACACTGATATCTGCAGGACCAATATTACAGGCAATGTACAAACTCCACTGTTACGAATTGTACTGTTTTCGGCACTACGATACTGTAACGTGACAGAATATTCATACGCTGCGGCCTCCTCGTACGACGGCTTCCAGCACGATCTCGTAAGGCCATAGTTAATATTTTTTTTTGTAATTTTTTTTTTTAATTATACGATCAGACGGACCGAGAGAGTGTAAGGGAGAAAGAGAAAGAAAGGATGCATCGCACCCACGGGTTTAGTCGGTTTCGGGATCCAGTAGCTCGACTTAAAGCAAGAAAATACAATCATCTTCTACCTCTCACTGCCGGGATGTAGAGCCGTCCCGCTCGACAATCATCTACAACATTTATCCAATGTGGTTCACCTGCCGGACTGGGCTAAGCATCTCTATTATCTTCTGTCGATTTATGCGTTGTCTAGCTGAGACGCTAGTCGCAGTCAACTAGTGTCAGCGAGTCCCCCAATTAGCCGAGTTTGGCTCGTTAGGAGGGGATCGTAGTTCACGGGAATGCGTACCGGCAGGTCCTCGGGGCTTTTTCCCGATTACCATCGAGCGAGTAGGGCGTGTCGTCGAGCCTATCACTGTCCCGCTCTACTGTTGGCCTAATTACCACTTATCATCAAGTCGTGGGTACCGGTGGATTTCTTTGGAATGCCGAACCAAACCTTTAATCAAGAGGAGAATTTAAGCGAGTCGAACATCTAATCGAGAGGCGAATCTGATCCAGACGATCTTGGAATTGTCCCGGATTAACAAAGAGCATCGCTGCAGCGTCGTCCCGGTGAGCTTTCTTTCCTTCCACGATCTTTTGCCATCACTTTTATTTCTCGGTGACTTATAAGTCAATTAGAGCTTGGTCGTACCTGCGATTCTTGTATACAACGCGCAGAGAATAATTCACTCCGGGTTTTTTATTACTTTTCCGTGTTCGTTTATTGTAAAGTCGGGCGCCCGTTAGTACGTCATCCCGCAGTGTGTTCAAGTGTGAGGGATTGTAACGTTATAGGCCATGTCGCGGATTATTTAGATTAACTGACGTTTGTTGATATATATTATTTTATTTATTTTCCTTTATTTATTTTGTTTTATTGGACGTTATTTCATTAATTTTGCAACGTCACGGAGTGCGTGATCGGCCGTCGTTCCGCGTTTTGTATGTTGGTGTAAGGGATTTGAACGGTCCGTTCATTATTTAGGCATTGTTATTATCATTTTGACGTTATTGTTATTTAATTAATGTTCTTTATTTATTTTATTTTATTGGTATTTTTTATTTCTTATTTCGTTCATGATTTATTCTCGGTTTTGCCTTTTATACGTCATAAGATTTTGAAATTAAAAGAATCGAACAATTAGAGCTTCGCGTACGTGACCTTCCGGCGTCCCGTGATTCTAGAGTTATTTTATGTGTGTGTGTGGGATTGACCCAGCATCGGCCGTATCGCTAGCTAAATTTTCCCTCCAAAATTTCCCTCGAAAAAAAAATCTTCTCAGATTTATTATTTGACTTTGTTTGACTCTATGTTATTTGTTCTGACCGTTCGTTGGAATTCCGTTGGATATGAGTTAATTCGAATTGTCGGAAAATGATCGGGACTTAGGCAGCGCGGGAGAGTGTGAGAAAAGCAGCGAATGCCGTGATAATTTATGCAACCGAACTAATCAACCGTACCAATTGTTAAATACCAGAGCTAATTTACGGGATATTTTCTTTATATTTTTTTGTTTCTTTGTTTTTTGTGGAAAAATCAGTAGTCTTCTTTTTAAATAAATAAACGATCTACCCTAGTGGTATTTGTGAATCCCGTATTTGTATTGTTGTCTGAGTTATTTATTGCTTTATTTATGGATTATATTTATTGATTTATTTGTTGACTTTATTTAATGGTTTATTTATTGACTTTATTTATGGTTTTTATTTATTGATTTCATTTATTGACTTTATTTATAGATTTTATTTATTGATTTTATTTATTGATTTTATTTATTGACTTTATTTATTAATTTTATTTACTGAATTTATTTATTACCACCTTGACAGTCGGAACCACTCACTCTGCCTTGAACAGCTGTAGCCAGCCCGGGCTGAGTCTGGTCACTAATCTCGTTATTTTTCCTCCCGGCGCGTAAGCGCCTAGCGCCCAACTCGAAAGAGAAAAAATGAAAGGAGAACAAATAGCCCCGACCGACTATAGGTAACGGTGGTGCATTGAAGCGAAAATTTACGTTACAAATTACATTCATATACAATACATACCTCTCTTGCGCAACCTCTTACATACTATCGAGATCGATATAAGAGATGAGTTTGGTAATCCTATACCATTTGAACAGTAGATGTTGACGATGACGGTAAGTTTTGAAAACTGCACGATTGATGACTTCGCTCTTAATGACATTGATGGCATACAGCACGGATGGGATCATTGCCAGTATAGCGGTCTTAGCCATGTATTTATTCGAACGCCTATTCAACGAGGACACAAAATCTGCAGCTTTCTCGGCTTCTATAGAAAGGTAATAAAGCAGTTGGAATAGAGGCATTGTTTGCCGGTGTAAAAGTAGGGAGCGATATCCTTGATAGAAATATAGGCATAAAAGATACTATTCGCGAGCGAGTGCAAGAATCTGACGGCGATCTCAAACGCAAGGCCGCTGAAAAAATTAATACTCTCATACAGGGGTCCGATTCTACGAGGGCGATTTGAAAAGTTTCCGACCGCATCAACATAAAGTAACTGTAGTGTTACGTCCTGGCCATTTTTCCCTACATACTCAAGTACCCTGTAAAATCCTCACTTTTCACCCTCTCATAACCTATTAACATTCACTATCTCTTAAAGCTCTTTCTCCCACCAGATTCACATTTCACTCGCTCCCTAGAGAAAACTGTCCAGACGCCAAACATGCGGTTACACTGGACGGCAATATCCACTTTTTTCTAAAATCACATTTATTCGTGGAATACCACGAATCCTTATCGCATTCCAATATCTCTCATTTAGCTGCAACGGACGCTAGATATCAAATTTCGGCCAATCCGTATCCGCTCGCGTGTGGTCGCTAAAAACCGACTCTCCTCTTTTCCGTCTTTCTAGAATAATGTAGATCGCGCGTCTCACGCTTGGTCAGCATTCTTACGTCGCTGCATGGTCCACCTTAACTCCCAACTTCCCTACCATCCACGCTTTCTTCGTTAACTCCTTCAATCATTTTAGTCAGTCTTTCATCATGTTTTAATCTGTCTATTTCTGGTGCTCACGTAACGTGAGTTCAGCTCTTTGAATCCTTGTTCTGTTAATTCGAGTCATGAATTTTGTTATTCTATCTTGGCCATACAGGTTGGCAGTCGTGAAACTTGTTCTTAATTTTATCAACCATTAATAAATGTAAGTGCTCGTAATAATATAGAATTTGAGTTTCTACTGTTAATCAAACAACGGATACCCTCCCTAATAAATAATTAAGTAAAATAATGCATATCTCGCGCCCAGTTAGGCCGAGACGTAACATACAAAATTCTTTTGTGTCAGTAATAATTAAAGTAATCATTTAACATGAAAAAAGCATGAACACAATCCTTGTTAACCGCGTTTGTCCTCGTTATCGAGTGTGCGAATTCTCTTGCCGCTTGCCATACCTCCTTTGCTACTCAAGCGCAACAAGTAAACATCTAATTTAATGAAATAGAAACTATTACCGAAACTAATCTTTAATAAAATAAAATAAAACAAACTAATTAATCTAATAAAAATCTAACTAAAAATCTTTGGAACAATTTCATATATAGATTAGCGCCTTTTACTGAAATAATTTCTTTTTTTTTCTCAATTCATGAATAGTTGAACAATTGGAGTTTTAACTAAAATCTTTACGATCACTGTGCTTTGTGGCTTGGAGATTTTTACGAGATTTCCGTTTTAGCAGATTAATTTTGCATCAGCATGCACGACACGCCGATTCCGAACGCAATTTTTGTAAACATGCGCATCTTTCGAATATTGATCCGTGTTCCTGTAACTTCGCGAGTTCTTTCGACTTTCGTGAACGATCTTTCGGAATTCAAGTGAAACACAGTGAATCTCCGGGAAAATCGAGTGGACTCTGTGACTCTGCAGTTTAAAGTGCAACCAATAAAGCATCAAATCAGCATCACAGTTCCGCCCACGTACCGTCGTCATGGCCCGTTGAATTATCAACGTTCACCAACTGCAGTGTATAGCGTGAGTACTATAAAAAAAATATTTTATTTTGTGCTCACATCTCGCTATTTCATGTCCATTAGATTAAACAGTAGTCCATACCCTAAGGAGAATAAGAGAACGTGCATATACACGCACAAAATAACTTCTTGTATCTTAAAAATCGTATCTTACAAAAAAATATATCTTTATATAATCACAAATATATACGGAACCTTTGCTAGTTGCTACTGAATTTTCATTCACGTTCTCGATATATACTTTATCCAGAAATAATAATAATAATTGTTCAGTTTTCGCACCTATCACGCACACAACCCACTCATGCACGCACTACGATCACAAGACGCCTCGCGTCATGTGGTACAGCTCACAGGCATACTCTACCGATGTATAGACGCAGCACTCTCAAGAGCGTCTTCTATCGGCTCGCTTCCGCATCGAAGCTCACTGTAGCAGCCCAAGCTACTAGTGTAGTCCCAGCGGCATGACCACTCACAGGACTCACATTCTATCGCTGGCGGCGAATCAAAACTAAAACGAGTTGTGACGCATGTCCGCCTTCATGACGCTCAGCTTCGTGGTCGACGGATTTAGCCATGCTCGAGTCGTTCGCTCAAGATACTCACGTGTCATATCAGAAGTTCATTTCAATTAGTCTCACTCATTTCGACCAACTCAGTACTGTAGTGTATTAAACTCGTTGTCTAATCACGTGTAGTTCAAATGAGTGCCAGTGCAAACCACGGACATTCACCACAAACTCAGCAACACCTATAAAACTGTCAAGGATTTTACGCATTGTTGGCAGCGTGGCAGCCGCTCAACCTCGAACCAGACAAAAGGAATTGTTGACTCACCAGCCTGACGTGTGGCCAGTGTAACGAGCTCTACATCAGATCGAACCAACAGGATCACGCACACGACTCAACACGTCAACTCAACAGCCTGCTATACGTTTCACCACCAGCGCATCAACAGATGCAGGCCAGAAATAATAAATTAATCGTTACTACTCATCAGGTATTTATTTTCACCATTGTTATTTACAATCAATAAAGATTGATTTTATACTGTTTAATCGTGTGCATTTAATTACAATATACTTGTCACCAGGATCCTTAATATTCAGCCAGTCTCACCGGTCAACTCAACGTACTACGTGCTCACGTACAATTTATTCATTCTGTTTTCTGGTTACCAAACCGAGAAAATCACTCACATCGTGAAGCTCAAGCATATTTTGTGAGGAGCTCAATATACTGAATTGATTCATTACCACTTATCATACAATAATAAATAAAAATATTAAATGAAAAATAAATGATAAATAAATAAATAAGAATATTGCGAATAAAGTTTCCTGCTGCTGAACCTTACAATCAGTTCATACACATATATAAAAGGGTCAGCCACGTCTCAATAAATCTGTTGGATAATCAGCTGGCGCACGGCGATCGATATTCGCCGTGCGTCGACCTGTTGCTGTGCTCTAGCACGCTGCGTTCGGTTGGGCCGGAGATAGCCGATGCAGGGCCTCGCGGAGCCGAGGCTGTGCCTCGTAGGCATGCCGCGTTGAGCGAGAGGATGTCTCTTTAGCTTGACTTCGGCTTCGCTCACCGGCTATCTCTCTCAATTGACTTCAGCGCCCAACGACGCTTTCGTATCCCGCAGCCATATTGTATATTTCGGCACTTACGTGAAAACCCGCTCGAACAGCGCACACATTTTGGCAAAGCTCGGACAATTTTCGCTTCTCTACACCGGATCATCTCAACTATTTCTTGCTCACCAGGACTCAAATTAAGGTAAGAGTACACCGTCATAATTTAACATAATTCACTGACGGTGAGGAGATTTATATACGTCGGTACATAAGCATAAAGGGCTCACCCATTGACGTGTGCTGCAGCACGGGCTGTATACCACGTTTTCAGTCAACCTGTAGCACACTCGATTAATATAATTGCATATGTTTTACCAATTCACTGTACTTTCCCCCAATCAAATTTGCTGGGAAAGTATTGTGAATTCAGTCTAATTATTTTGTGCGTCCTCAAGCTCACATTTCAGTGCTCTGCAGCGTGGACTGCATCACAGCCTGTCAGTGTAGAATTGTCTTCCAATCCACTCAATTGTCAGATTTGCATCTGCTAGCACTCACTATCTGTAAATTCTATTTCGCTATCACATTGAGTATTTGCTGACAGGCATTAAATTCGTCTACGCACTCATCTATCTCATTGCGTGGCATGCTCCGCAGCGCTGGCTACACTGCGTACACGTCACTCATTGGATACAGCACACAATTAATACAATTGTGTGCTACATAATCACTTTACACAGACAGCATTCAATTCATATAGTTGAGGGTTATTCAAATTGCCTTAAATTCAAAATTCCAATTCTTTTATATTTTATTTTTGAATTTGGTATATTTATAAAACTATACCTATTTTGTAACTGACATGCGGAAGGTGTAATAAACCACTTTCTCTAATTAAACATCGATGTGTCTGGTTTCTTTTTTCCCTGTCGTGAGTAAAGACTCATAGTTTTCAATATATTCACAGGTCGATCCAACAACATCCAAGGATTTCTCAAACAAAATGATATATATATTCAGTATAAAGAAATAATAATAATAATAATAATACGGTAACGATAAATTTTCTATTCACCTTATCAACAATAAATACAATATTTCCGAATATTTCTTATTTTTCACGAGGGTATGGATCTGGTTCCTTATTCCCCCAACCGTTTTACTAGAAAACGTGAGATAAATCGCAGCTGATTCCGTAAGCTAATCCGAAAGTGCGAGGAAGATATTTGTGCTCAGTTGTGTATTCCACTCAGCACGAAATTCCGCATTCAATTCGAATCTCCTCGTGAAGTCGTACGCGACTTTTTAGTTATTATCGATTACTCGTCCATAACAGAACACTATTACATTAGAAGCAACCATCGACTCTACCCCTACAATTACAATTTACTAGACCTTGAACTTAAAGTTCTCCGCATATCTCCGCACCGTATACAGTATCGTTTATATCCTGACCATATATCTGAAGGCCCCTACAGCCCAGTTGTTGGTACTACGTCTACGGACCAACCGATAGCTCTCGTTGTAAGCCCCGGAAGTGTTACGGATAACCAGGATCTCCGAGACTTATATTATATCCGTATCGCGAAATGCCCCTATATCCCAGTCGTTGGTACTAGATCCACGGACCAGCCGACTGCTCTCGTTGTAAGACCCGGAAGCGATACGGACAACAAAAATTTAGGAAGGCTAGGTTGGCCAGTCTAAAAAACAACTATAGCCAACACCCTCAGGGGGTGTTGATTCGATTTCGATTGCTCTCGTTAATTTCCTTCTCTCCAGTTACCTCGTATTTGCATCGTCAAAAGCCCTTACGGCCCAGTTGTTAGTACTGGGTCTACGGACCAGCTGATAGCTCTCGCCATACGCCCCAGGTGCTTGCACGAGACTTGAGAAATTTCAGAGATTTGGGCGGCCCAATTGACAAACAAATGTAAACCCAATACCTCTCGAAATTTGAACACGTTCCATAATCCTTCTTACTCTTTCAAGTTACTACCTAATCTTTCGTTCCATTTTTTCTTCCTTTTTCTCCACCACCGATTTCGCTACTCCCCGTATCCCACCAAGCCTCGTGATCCGCGCGTACTGTCATCTCGTCCCTGGGATAACCCGGGAGGAGAGCAATCGTGGAGATACTACACCAACGCTAATCGTACTGCTATTCCCGATGCTCGAGTGGTACTAGGCGAAGGTAGGCTGCCGGATGACGCTTCAATCGGCAGATGATCGTGCACCCCCCTACTAGATGTTACTTCGGAGCGCCATCAAAGCCCTCCTTACAATAACAATTCTCCTCTTCCCTCCCCTCCTACATTTTCCTCCAGACCTCCCTCGTCGACATAATCACTTCAAACTTAACTACCCATTTGACCAGCCTCAGATTACTAATAACCCTCAAAAAAACGATTACCCACAGGTTCGAGACCATGGCCCCCGACCGAGTCAAATAAGAAACCACGGTCAATCCCACTATTTCGATCGGGAACCTGCTCTTGGCATTACCCTTGTAACAACTGGCTTTCACCCAATGGGCCTCTCGCTTCTTCACACGATGTTTCTCCAAACTATTCTGATATGTAGGCTGGCTCGGGCCCCGAATGTAAATCAGACTTTGAAGCTCGAACTGGATGATCTCGCGATGTGTACTCAGTAACGTAATATTATTTATTTTCTACAGCGGAACCGATTGGACTACAAAAGACCTAACCCCAATACCCAATTTCGACGGTAAGAACATACCTGTCGAAGATTTTGTTGGTGACTTCGAACATGCAATGGGAACGCTCGCAGCCGAAGATCTGAACAAATTTCTATATTTACTATTCGATAAATTAAAGGGAGACGCACGTCGACAAATCCAATCCAGGTGTCGTATCTACAAGAACGTTACGAAGCTACTCAAAGACTTGCGTACCCTTTATACTTCCAAGACATGGTCGCTAATACTCAAATTGGAACTAGCCAACATAGCTCAAAGTTCCAAGAAAAGCATCCACGATTATGCCCCCGCATCAAAGCTATCGGCGGCATTATCGACCGTCGTATCTGCGAGGAACGGTCCTCGAACCCAATGGCAACCACCCTATTGCGCGCCTAAAACGAACAACAGGAAATGAATTGTTTTGTCAAGCGTCTACGCAAAAATCTAGCCAACTCCGTGTAGTTTCGGAAACCAAAAAATCTCGAGGACGCTATATCGTGCGCACACGAAGCCGAAGAGCTTATTCGTAACCGCGTACTCACCAATATAAATCGTAACAAGTTTGCGCAAGCTTTCAAGATAGCGTCGATACCCTTAAATCAGTAATGCGTAACCAAACAGCGTCCTAGATCGCGTTCAGCTAGCCTCTCTACTAGGATCCGATACGCAGATTCCAAACTGTCTGAATTTCGTTGTTATCATTGCAAGAAATCAGGTCACGTTATCGACAATTGTTATAAACTCTAGAATCATAGCTGGTACGAAGATCGTGAACGTAGATCCTACGACAGAAGCCGCGACTCCTCACGATCTCGATGGTTATATCGCGAACCGCGTGATGGTTATCGTTACCTTGCTAACAAATCCCCGAATCATCGTCACTTCCATAATCGTGACTTCTCGCGCGATAATTATTTCATTCGTTGTAACAAAGAACCCCCTCACTACCGTTACGATGACGAGAAACGTGATCATTACCAGTACGACGTCAATCGCGAAAATGCTCGTTCTCATTACAACCAGTACAAGCGCGACACCCCACGTCTTCACTGGGACAATAGGGAAAACCACGATTCACGAACACGTTCTACTAGCCGCGACGGAAACATCCCTCAACCGCGTTACTCCGAGCAGGACCAATCCAGACACCACCGCCGAGACAACTCGGGTTGGGGAGCGCCGTACTCCCAGTGGAACTATGGTGACTCCGAAATCGAACCAAAACGCGTCTCCATCGCTAGTCCACCACACGAATTAAATCACTCGAGTTGCCACCGAGTCGTAGATCGTCAAAAATTTCAAGAGAAACGACATACTTTTTCCGACAACTCGAGCGACTCCGACGCGGAGTATACCAAAAGAAAAAGGTCCTCTAACAAATCGTACCGGCGCTCAGGAGACGAAAATTGATCTCGCGAACGCGATAACAGTGCCAATAGAACCAACCCATCTATCTTCTTTAGGCTCGGTGAATCTGAGCGTTACAACTTACAAATGAAATTTAATGTGGTACCGAATTCATTCCGAATATCTGAGGATGGATTGCTCGGTCGCAACTTTTTCAAACAACGCCAAGTGGACATAAGCTATCGAAACGGTTAGATAGATCCGCTTAACCCTTACCAATTTATCCCATATTTAAATATTAAAATTGTAACTGTCCGGCTAGAATGTGTAAACCGGTAAAGATACCAATTACGAATAACATAACATCTGGTTACGTGCCTAGGATAGAGTTTACAAACTCTATATACTGCGGCGATGCCGTGGTAAAAAATCGCAACGGTACGGCACGATTATTTATAATTAATACTAAAGAAATAGATGCAGATTTAGTCGTACCGCACGTAGAATTAGAACCATTTATAGAATATGAATATTCCGACGCAGAAAATTCCGAATGCACCAACAATACTGCACTCATTGCCAGCACAACGACAAAGAAAACTGAATTATTAGAAGACTTATTGCCGCTATTATGACTTGACCGTCTTACGACCATCGAAAGTAAGCATGTGATCGGTCTTACCAGATAATTCCCAAATTCCAACTACCAAACGAACCGCTCGGGGTCACTAATGTGGTAAAACACCAAATGCTTACATCGGATAACCTACCCATTAATACCGAATAATATCGTTTTCCCCACCACATGTAAGGCGACATAAGGTGTCAGGAGAAAGACTTGTTGGAGAGAGAGACGTGATTCAACCATCTACTTTGCCGTTCAATTCACCAATCTGGATTGTTCCAAAGAAAGAAGACTTACACGGAGTAAAACGCTGGAGGACGGTGATAGACTGCCGCAAAATCGACGCAAAAACGATGACCGATGTTTACCCCTTGCTTAATACTACTGACATGGTATTAACCACTGTATTTGACCTCGCCTCGGGATTCCACCGAATTCTAATGGATCCCGTTGACCGCGCTAAGAGCGTGTACAACATAAGGCACAAGAAAGGTTCGCTAAATACAAATGCCAATACTCTTTCAAGGAACCCCGTGGCTGTGGGTTCCTATCCTCGAACGGCTGGGATTTGCATGATCGACACCAAAGTTCCCCGCAAAGATCAACCACCAACGAGGAACAAGCATCCACACTCATCTAGCGATACATCAGACCAGGTGAGACAACCCAGGTCGAAAAGACGACCCCATTCCGCGGCAAATCACCACCCAGCGAAACTGGGGAGGCGCCAACTCCTCCACCCCCTGAAACTGTGGAGCTATCATCTTTACAAAATCCTGCAACTGGAGAGGCGTCATCTTCACGAAATAGTGCAACTAGGGAGGCATCAACTCCTCCACTACCTGGAACTGGGTCGCCATGCAAACAGCTCTAGTAATTACGACAGCATCTTTGGACCTCCAACTCCTGACGATGGCACGGTGTCCGTGGGTTCTATCTACGAACCGTCAAAAACCCATGTCTCATCAGACTCTTTCACGGTCGGAGATCCATCAAACGACGTCGAATTAGTCATCAACCTTCCGCAGGCCCAACGAAACAGAACAATTCAACTCAACAGACACTACAACCTGCGATCACCAGATAGCAGTGAACCAAACCAAATGACATCGAACCGCGAAGATACGGTCACTCCTATACCGATACCCAGCGACTGTATCCATACGACTGCGAACAACATCGGCTCTCAGCATTCTAGCATTATCGACTAGATTACACAAGACCGAGTAAACATCTCCGCGTCCATCTAGTCTTCTCGGCCAACCACCTGAACCGTATCTCAGACCTCCGGTCAGTCACCGGTTGAGGGTGAAGGATGGGCTCAACCGAGTCGACACTTCCGATGTATTCAGCAGTAAGAAACTTCCGTATACCTAACGCATTGGAATAAGTCAAGCCTAACTCTACATGTACGAACATATATATTAAAAAAAAAGAAAAGTTCAATGAAACTACAATGCTATGCACTCAAATATTCAGCAAATGAAATATTCATACTATGGGTAAAGATCGTAGATTAAATATATACATATAGCTATAATATAAATGGTAATAATTTTAGATGAAAAGAGTATTCGTTCAAAGGACAGAAAAAAATAATAAAAATAAAATTAATTAATTAAAAAAGGAGACTATAAAAAAAAAAATATATATATATATATTAGGTGTGCAACTAACAATAAGTTCCCGCTGTTTTTCAAGAGATGGCTCCAGTAGTAAGTGCTGGTCGATTGGGACATAACCAAAACGTCATGAACCAAGCTTAGACATATGGTAAACAAACCGCTTTGACACATTAGTGATTTTGTTTTTGCGTCATATACTTTTGGTTGTGCAAAAATATCTGATTTTGTGCCAAATAATCGTCATTTGCGGGAAGTGTTGCTTTTCTTCTTTCATTCGAAGAAAACGGCGGCTGAAGCGCATCGAGAACTCCCAAAAGTTTACGGAGATGCTGCTCTAAGTGAAACAACATGCCGTGATTGGTTCCGTCGCTTCAAAGACGGTGATTTTGATGTTGACGACCGTTCGCGTGAAGGAAGGCCAAAAACCTTCGAAGACGCTGAATTGGAGGCATTGCTCGATGAGGATCCGTGCCAAATGCAAAAAGAACTTGCTTCAGCATTAGCAGTTACCCGCCAAGCCATTTCCAAGCGATTGCATGCGTTGGGAATAATTCAAAAACAAGGAACTTGGGTTCCTTATGATTTGAAGCCAAGAGACGTTGAGCGTCGTTTATTCGCCTGTGAACAACTGCTCCAGCGACAAAAAAAGAAGGGTTTTCTTCATTGCATCGTTACGGGTGATGAAAAATGGATTCATTACAGCAACCCAAAGAGAACAAAATTATGGGGACTGACCGGTCATGCTTCTACGTCGTCGGCTCGGCCGAATGAATATTCACGCTGCGAAGATTTTGCTGTGTATTTGGTGGGACCAGGGCGGTGTTATTTATTATGAGCTGTTGAAACCGAACGAAACCATCACTGGGGAACGGTATCGAACTCAATTGATGCGATTGAGCCGAGCACTGCGCGAAAAGCAGCCACAATACGAGCAGAGGCAGGAAAAAGTGATTCTACAGCAGGACAATGCTCGGCATCACGTTGCCAAACCCGTTAAAACCTACTTAGAAACGCTCAAATGGGAAGTCCTACCCCACCCGCCATATTCCCCAGACATTGCACCGTCCGATTATTACTTGTTCCGTTCGATGGCACATGGTCTGGCTAATCAGCAGTTCAGCTCATATGAAGACATCTCAAAATGGCTTGATTCGTGGATAGCCTCAAAAGACGAACACTTCTACCGTGACAGTATTCGAGCTCTGCCAGAAAGATGGGGAAAATTTGTCGCTAGCGATGGGCAATATTTTTAATGATTCATTTGCAAACATTTTTTCACAATAAAGTTGCATTTTCATAAAAAAAAACAGCGGGAACTTAGTTGCGCACCTTATATATATATATATATATATATATATATATATATAATATATAGTATATATTTTTAATCTCTTTTTAAATTTATTTATTTCATTTCTAACGGTATTTTTACGTTATCATTCATTTTTATCTTCCGAGGGGAAAAATTCGGGCTCGAACACGAAGAAAATTAGTAATAGACTTCTGAATGAGGTATAAGTAGGGTTTATTTAACAATAAATACGAAATATGCGGTGTTCGGCTTGTTGGCGCTGTTGACCGTCTGCTTCTACTCGTGCGCTCTCATAATCGGCGACGAACTCCACAACTAAGCGAAATCGCGCTCGTCCGTTTTGATACGCGCTCTTCTGGCTGCTGAACTGTGCTTTCTGCTGTGCTCGTAGACCTGTTGCTGGCGCGCCGGTTAGCTGTTGTAGATGTTGCGTCCGTAGTCGCGTCACTCCGGTTTTGGAAAAAATGATAATATTTCAGTTTGCGTGCGATATTCCGTCCGGGTCTTCTGTTTGTGATGTTGGTGCCGTTTCCGTGGATCTTATATTGTCTTTCCGTAGCAATAATCTCCTTGGATCACTAGTGATGATTCCTTTTGGCTGTGATGCGTCTACTCTGGATTATATTTTCCAGTGATTTTTATTTGTTCACTTAGGACTTTTAAAAAATCCTTGGCAGCTGATATGGTTCGACGTCTTGGATGGTGCCCGTTATACTTCTAATTTGGTGAGTTGTTCTCTTATTTTCTCTTCTTTTTTTTGATTGTCCTGTTGAGTGGTAGCTGGATCCGTAGTGTCTTCTTTCTTCTCGTCTGTCTTGTCTGTCTCTGTCATGTACCTCTTAACCATATTCGCATGGAATCTACCTCGCTCTTTCTTACTATCTATGCCTATCACTAAATATGTCGCTATCCCTACGCATTTCTTAATTCTACCAGGTCTATAAATATGAAACCGGAATTCGCCCATAGATGGCCCTAACTGTCAATGTAGTTACCGTCAAACCGCGTCGTTGGGGCCATTTCCTTGTTAACATCTCTGACAAAGATTTTCAACTCACAACAATACAAGTTTCATACAACAGCATAGTTTGTCATAGCGTTGAACATGTCGAATTTTTTGCCTGGAAACGACGATTTGCGGACAGCATTGATTTTCTGTTACTATTTCAAGAAAACTGGAGCAGAATCGCATCGAATGCTTGTCGAAGCTTATGGTGAGCATACTCTTGGTAAATCACAGTGCTTTGAGTGGTTTAAAAAATTCAAAAGTGGCGATTTTGACGAGAGAAACGAAGAACGTGAAAGACCGCCGAAAAAGTTTGAAGACAGCGGATTGCAAGCATTGTTGGATGAGGATGACGCTCAAACGCAACAACAACTCGCGGGTCAATTAAATGTGGAACAAGAAGCCGTCTCCTTACGTTTGTAAGCTATGGGTAAGATCCAGAAGATGGGAAAATGGGTTCCACATGAACTGAATGAAAGACAGCAGGAAAACCGAAAAACCACTTGCGAAATGCTGCTCGCCAGGTACAAAAGAAAGTCATTTCTCCATCGAATTGTGACTGGCGATGAAAAGTGGATATATTTTGAGAATCCTAAGCGTAAAAGATCATGGGTAACTCCAGGCGAACCATCGACATCGACTGCAAGGCCAAATCGCTATGGACGGAAGACCATGCTCTGTGTTTGGTGGGATCAGATGGGTGTGATCTATTATGAGCTGCTAAAACCTGGCGAAACCGTTAATACTGAATGCTGCCGACAACAAATGATCGATTTGAATCAAGCTTTGCGTGAAAAATGAGCAGAATATCAAAAAGGCAACACAAAGTGATTTTGCTTCATGATAATGTACCATCACACACAGCAAAACTGGTCAAGAAAACGATTGAGGCGTTTAGTTGGGAAATACTTTCGCATGCAGCTTACTCACCAGACTTGGCTCCGTCCGATTACTACTCATTTGCATCGATGGGACACGCACTTGCTGAGCAGCGCTTTACTTCTTACAAAAATGTACGAAAATGGCTCGATAACTGATTTGCCTCAAAAAAGCAACAGTTTTTTTGGCGTGGCATCCAAAAATTGTCAGACAGGTGGGAAAAATGTATAGCTAGCGATGCGCAGTACTTCGAATAAAATATTTTTTATCATTTTCATACAATGAACGTGTATTTTCTATACAAAAATTCCGGTTTCATATTTATAGACCTGGTACACCGAACGAGCGCTGCATCTGCTTTGCGCCAAATTGTACGTCATTTCTATTGCTTCACATAATACAGTGCCGGCAATATAATTATTTGCTTTTTATCGCGAGGTACGTGCAATGCCATTTCAAGCAAATTTTTGGTGCATCGCGCGTCGCATCGCGAACCTTTATTGCTTTTTGAGGCACGTAAACGTAATGGTATTAGTCATCGGGAAATATACAGGCGCGAAATCGACAATCATCAGGCGTCGATTGTTTCAAGTCGAATAACAGATAGCCGTGTGGTGCAGTTGTTGCATCGAAATATATCTCCTGCCAAAATCTGGGATTCTCGGGACATACCTTGCGCGCTAGATGCTGAATTTACGTCCGATCTCGCAAATTTTTTAAGACAACGATATAATTAGCATTTAAGGAGATATCGCGCTGACCGTGACCCGGATGGAAGAGATTTTGCGCAATGAAGATGACACTAAGATTTTTATAATGGCTACCCTTGGTGAAAAGATCGACGACGGTATTGTTCGACGCCTCGGGCATTAGATCGTTAATGACCACAAATTTAGATCTCGTATCATTCGAGTAGTCTGCTGCTTGCAGTCAACCCTCATGAAATTCGATTTTATCACCGTACTCCGAATAAACGGACTGCCACTCTGAGTAATAAAATAGAATACGCTCGAACGGGACATGCATCGTTTTCCGTATATATTTAAAGAATTTTTTGATAAAATATGATTTACCACAGCCCGTAGGACCGCTTATCATGGCTGTCCATGGATGTATCCAACGTGTATCCATATCGATGAGTGTCTATCAAAACTAATCAGAGTAACTCTTAAATCAGCTTATACCGCGACGACAGCGGAGGCGGTCCCGCGCTATCAACTATTTTCGCAGCTTTGATGAGTTGATACGGTGCAGCGCGTCTATACTAGCTGATGAGGCGCGTGCCCGCGGTATAAACTGATGTTTACTCCGTATGTAAATCAAATAACGACATTTTTAAATTCGTCACAAATAAAGCAATAGTGTTATTTCACAATGCATACAGTTTATATGCAAAATTTATGAATGACGTAATTCTAAACAGTAGTATTATATCCACGGGGATAGGACAAGAAAGTCGGGAGAAAAGGAAGGACTCGATAAGAAGGACGGGACAAAAGGAATCCACGATGAGAACGTCAGAGCAAAAGGGAACGGTCTAGAGATAGCAGCTACTGCTACGAATAGCAGCATAGAAAAAACGAGCCAACAATGGTTTTATACATAATAAGTCAATATATCAATTCTTTTTACGAATTGCACATAGTAAATACAATACATGAATTTAGACAAAAAGTATATTTTAGAAGCCGCGAATTCACCCACAAGACATAAAACTATATACTTTTTTCGTTGTACTAATTAGCGTATTTCACAATAACCATACAGTTCAGTAGAGTACTTCCCCTGCCACTATCGATTCGTGTTAACAGGTTCGCATGATCTCGTTTCTTTACGCGTTACTGATGTTACGTTGCCTGATGAAAATCCGTGCGTCGCATAGCATCGAATTAAAAAATAATAAGTACGCTCCTAGCTCCTATCACGAAGGAGCGTATTGCGTCATAATTTACGTGACGGCTATTCGCAAAGTTTAACTTGATACCCTTTACTTTACATTTTTCGATCCTCGTACCGTCGGGTATAGGAACAAGTTATCCATCAAAATTAAGTCCCCCGAAACGAACGAACTTATATAACAACCGGGCCCGTATCCTCTTAATTCAACCATAAGATCTCAAAGAAATGTTGTTTAGCGGTATTTACAATAGCATACCCGTCACCTCGATATCCGGACTTGTTAATAAATTAATTAGCCCCAAGCGCGTAAAAACGATAACGGTTTTCGTGAGATTCTTGCGTTGATCAAACTGTCCCTAGAATTAATGGAGCGCCAATTTTGCAAGCGACCGTAAACCCGGATTTGGCAGCAAAGCACTTCGCTCGAGATATACACCCTCAGACTCCTCAAACAGCGCTATGAAACGCTCTATTGCTTCCTCATAATCGTTACACTCTGCTGGCGCTTCACTCGCCTCCTGTTCTATTTTTAGGCATGTGTCGATGTACTTGGCAACATGACCGCCTCGCCGTGTTGTCGAGTCGTACTGCGTAACAATGTATTTCCAAATTACAGCGATACCCGTCGCCGTATAACCGAGCGAGACAGCTTTTCTCAGCGCGTCCACGACCAATGTGCCGTCAAACGCTCGCTCAGTCGCGTTATCGTGTGTGCAGCCCGCGGATGTGTCCATGTCTATACAGCATTTTCTACTTAGGGCGAACAGAAGTTTCCCATGCATGCGAACAAGCAGGACTGGCAGACACAAATCGCGCGGTGCTACTACCGCGCACGTCACGAAACCCTCGACGAAACTTAGATTTTGCTTTCAAGTACTGCGAGTTCTGGACATTCGTCTCCTACATAAAATTTCGATTGTCCAATGGGATATTTTCCATTCTTACACACCCATTGATACAGCGAGCACACATCCACATAGCGTAACTGCTCCCCATTCGCGATGTCATACAGACTCACAAAATGTTCCGTTCGACCACCAAAGAGTTGTATTTCACGTATAACGACATTTCCTCGATATTCTCAAGTAATCTACAAAAATTGCATTTCCATATATCGTTTAGGGTGTACCCTTTCGAACTGATTCGCCTGAAAATAAGAACGGTACGCCCGTATCGTTCATCCATTGTATCACCGAATTTCATGCGAGCATCTCTATTCACGCGATAACATTGCGGACGTCTATGCCAAAAGCAGCCGTGAAATTGAAGAACGTGATGGTCCCCCGCTCCACGTAGTATCCGTTGAATGCTGGTTGGCCAGTCGAAGGGCAATACTCTCTCGTGCATCCAGCATAACCGATAATGCAGTTGCGCTCGCGCTCGGGCCATACGCGCCATTCGACGGCCTTGCGCGTCTACTTATCGCTCAGCAGTAACCCACTGGTGGTAACACCGCAATGCGATGCTTTTGTAGAAATTTCTCTCGCAATACTTTCTCATGCTGATGCTATCGTGCAAGCTTCTGTAAAGGGACACACGCTTCCGCAACGTACAAGTAACTCGCAAAAATGGACGCGATTCGATGCTTTCTCATACCTTTTGAAAGTCGCTCGTGAACATTCTATCGGGTGAGTAAAAACGCAGAGCCAGTGGAGAAGCTGTGTATTTTTTTGATATTCCGATGTGTTGAATAAATGCGGAAATGTGTATTTTGCTACCTGATCCGCAAAACCGAAGCCTTTACGTGAAGCACTAAGAACCATGGGTTAATAGTTTAGACGCGAGAAAAATAACATTGCCAATCTTCATCGAGACAATCTTCGTACTATTCATAATCAGAGAGGGCAGCTGTGTTTTTTGCATTTCGATTAGATACCGTAGAATAAACTGCTCATCGAAACCTTTTGCATTTTGAGCAATACAGATGGTCTTTTAACATTTTTGCGATAATGCCATTTTCACCAGCTCCCCAACAGGGTCATCGATAAACACGAATTCGCATTTACCGCAGTCAGCTCAATCGATCTCTATATCTGTTATATCATGACATGTCATGCATACGCATTGTGAAACACATAAATTCAGCTCGAGAATTCGTATCGATTTGTCATCGTGCAATTTTCGTGTTGCTGCATCTCAAAATATAAAAACAAAAATCTCGTCGAAGGCTTGTCTTTTTTCTTTGACTTTGGCATCTCTGGTTTTTTAAGAGGTCTTTAGGACCGTTAAGAGGTCCTATAAAACACGCATGAATAGTCGGTCGAGTTTGCCTGCATGTATAATAATATAGAACGATGTACCACATATATTTAATTTTTTTATCCGTGGTTTTAATAATACTTGAGCAGCCTTTACAGATTTTCCATGCTTTACAGACACTCTACCGTCTATATTTACAAGACGCAATACCCGCGGAACGCTCACCCTTGTGATGAGCTAAGAAAAAACCGCCAAAGAACGAACGATTATAGTCTCTGCAATACTTAGACTGAGAGTCTCTATTACCGTTGCAATAAGTGGATTTACACCGAACACATTGGTAGCTACAGCGATGGTCGAGTACTCGCTTTTACTTACAATTACACAGTGTGCAGAACCCCCGACTATCTAGCGCACCAGCGATATTTAATATTCGTTGATAGTGATGAGAACGTCACCGCCGCATTACGCGTGAGCTCTATCGCTGCTGTACCAGGTATACAAGTATGAAATGCGGATTTTTTTTCTAAAAAAATATGTTAAATTCGGAAAAATGATAAAAAGTGCCTTATTCAAAGTATGCTCCACCGCTTGTTATACATTTTTTCCATCTTTCGGGCAATTGGTGAAAACCACACCAGTAAAAATCTTCCCCTTTCGCTGCGAACCATTCATCGAGTCATTTTTTCACATCTTCGTACGAACCAAAGCGCTGCTCAGCAAGTGCGTGACCCATCGATACAAACAAGTGGTGATCGAAAGGAGCCAAGTCTGGTGAGTAAGCCGCATGGGGTAGAACTTCCCAGCTGAGTGCTGCCAACGTGTCGCAGACCGGTTTTGCCATATGTGATGGAGCATTGTCATGAATAAGAATGACTTTGTATTGCCTCTTTCGGTATTCTAGCATTTTTTCAAGCAGCGAACGGTTCAAATCGGTCAATTGTTGTTGGTAACGTTTAGTATTAACCGGTTCCCTAGGTTTTAACAGCTCATAATAGACCACGCCCCGCTGGTCCCACCAAACACAGAGCATCGTCTTTCTGCCAAAGCAATTCGGTCTTGCGGTCGATGTAAATGGTGCGCCTGGGTCTACCCATATTTTTGTACGCTTGGTATTCTCAAAATAAATTCACTTTTCATCTCCTGTAACTATACGATGCAAAAATGACTTCCTTTTGTACCAAGCGAGCAAAATGTCACATGTGTTTTTGCTCATTTCCATTTGCCTGTCGTTCAAATCATGTGGTACCCATCTACCGGTCTTCTGAATCCTTCCTATCCCTCGTAGCCGATTTGGAAGCAGTTTGTTGACCAATGCCCAATTGCTCGGCGAGTTGCTTTTGTGTTTGGGAATCATCTTTGTCCAACAATGCTTGCAATTCCACATCTTCGTATTTTTTTTGGCGGCTTTCCACGTTCCTTATCTGTAACATTGAAGTCACCACTTTTGAAACGTCGAAACCATTGTTCACACGTATCTTGCGATGGAGCATATTCACCATAAGCTTCTCGAAGTAATCGGTATGATTCAGCAGCAGTTTTCTTCAAACGAAAACAGAAAATTAATGCTCTCCGCGAATGCTCTTTGTTCGGTATAAATTTCGACATATTGAACACAACAACACAACACTATGCACACACTTTTCTAATTGATCGCTCATGCGCGTCTGACACTTGGTGATGACACAACAAAATGGCGCAGTGTCAAATCATTATAGCACAAACTGCATTCGTACGCCATCTGTTGTCTGAAATCCGTATTTCATACTTGTACACCTGGTATATTGAACTCCTCGAAGTCTGTTCCGCAGTTGACACCATCGTCAAGGGATCGTTGTAGACATGAATTAACGCTATTATTTCTGCGTAAAATTGACTTGTTTTTTTGCTATAGACTCGTTCGTAAGCATGATGCCCCCACGGGCGCATTCGACGCCTCGTACTACACACGTCGTCATTCTACAGGTACGATCGTCTATTCGTAATTCGTGCGCGCTCTGAGCTACGCTATCAATTAGTCGCCATATATCGTCAGGAACGATACCACGCGCCGGTCGAAATGATAACCATTCATGTCCTTGCGCGAAAGACTGCACGCTCAGAGTCATACCCACATAATCATGTCCCTCGCACGATTCTGCAAGACGAGTGAGAATATCTCATACATCGCACTCTTACCAAGTCAGAATTATATACCAAGTCAGAATACCAAGTCTCATTGTCGATACCGAAGCTTTCGCCCGGGGGCAAAATATTCCCTCCCACCCCGTTTCGCAGTCCTTTCGCCGCCAGTCTTCCCAGCTGCAAGCATAATTAAACCATTTATTAGAATTTTTTATTTTGATTAATTAAATAAAATTTTTTGTTTGTTGCTAGGTATATACTATGTATATAAAGTGTGTAACGTAACAAGTACGAATTTATTTTTGCTTCCTCGAATCTCTCGACTGCACCCGGGAACCGACGACGCATTTCGTAAACCAACTCGACGTTTACGTTTGGGTCCGATTCGTACCCTATTTTTTCATTTTTATTGTTATTATCCTCATCATTTTTTATTTTTGCCCGCGTAATTGTATTATTAAAAGGTTATCTGAATCTATCGGATCTTCCTCTTCCTCCTCCTCCTCGTCATTCTCATCGTCCTCCTCCTCCTCCTCGTGATGTTCCTCACTCTCCACGTCGGCCTCCGTCACCTCCTCCTCCACCCGTTCTTCTTTTTCGTCCGCGTCGTCTGCATTGATATTGGTATCATCGCTTGAACTGTATTGTCGCGACGGCTCCATCTGGTTTTTTCGTAGAATCGACCATGAAAAGACCGTTTGTTGGCTTAGTGTCCGCCGAACGGTTAGGCTAAATTTATCAAACGATTCCCTGCAGCGCTGTCGCCATCGTTATCCCTGCTATGATCGTCTGAATCGGTTATACCCTCCTCATTGAAATCATAGGTGTGAAATCATATCCTCTCGATGTTCGAAGGCTGCTGGATAGTATTCGTATTGTGTTTGGTCAAAAACTCGCGGATAAGCATCGCATTGTGTGGCGGTGCGTTAACGTTGTGCAAAATCCACGAGTTGATTTCTCACAAATCTGGTATTTTTTGACGCATTGCTTTATGCAAACGTATATGGTAATATCATGACGCCTAAATAGCACTCTTTGTTGACCATCTGTTTTTTTGGCAAGAATGCATGATGCACAACACCGTTGTAATCCATGAAAACCGTGAGCATCATCTTTTTTTTGACTGAAAACGACGTGTTTTTTTCGGTCTCGGCTGATTCGGTGCACGCCATTCACTCGCTTGATGTCTGGATTGCGTGTCATACTCATAAATCCACGTCTTGTCTCTAGTTATGATCCGTTTGATAAATGTTGGGTCGGATTCAGTTTAGGAAATCATATCTTTCGCGATTTCAACACGGTTCTTTTTTTGCATGAAATTGAAGTCTTTCGGAACCAGTTTTGCAGCGACACGTCTGAGGCCCAAATCACTAACCAAAATGTCTTGAGCGGATCCATAAGCGATGTTCAAGTCCTTTGCCAGCTGTCTGCTAGTCAATTTGCGGTTTTCGGTCAACATTTCTTTGATTTTATCGGTGTTTTCATGGGTTTTCGACGTCGACGGCCTGTTACTAGGTTCGTCATCCTCGACCGACTCGCGGCCGCTTCTGAAGCATTCGTGCCACCGAAAAACGTTTGATCTCAAAAGAGTATCGTTGCCGAAACACTTCTCCAACATTTCCAGGGTCTGCAGACGGTTAAATCCGTATTTTACGCAACATTTAATGCAAACACATTGATGCACAGTTGAGGCTATTTTCAAACTTGTAAAAAATCGAAAACATGCACAAAGGTAGATGTACTCAGTACAGCTTAACTTTTACAAATGTCAAGCTATAACGCTGAATTTAGGGGAAAGTATCAATAACAGATGTGGTAACCTAACAAAAAAAAATCCAATCGGGTGACTACAGCGCCATACGGTGGCCGGCCTTAAACCTTTTTGATGAAGGTGGTATCAAATGATATTGGTGAGCCATTTTTAGTTGTATCATTTACAGTATCAAAAGAAGAGGCGATGCAACTGGACGGTGGGGTTGATCTGCATAAAACGGAGTATGAACACCGCCAACGATTCATTCGAAAAGTCACAGTCTACGAGAAAGCCATAAAAATTGCAAATAACGGTGCTACGTCTCAGACGATATCGCCCTATATAACAAATCCCTTTATGTACGGTTTAAATAAATCATTCGGCAAAATAACCGTTGCCGGTCTCGAGTGAAACTTTGCGTGTCTTACTACAGTGGTGAAAATATTGTCGAATTCTTTTACCGGAATTACACGCGTTGCGAGTGTTTAAAAAGAGATTTTTCTCGCGTACAACGATATTTCGAAGCTCATGGAGCTCATGCCGAGAAAATGTGTAATAACCGCATGGAGCATACCACGCATTACACCCTTTGAACCTCGTGTTACCAGCATAGAGCTGTCTCATTTGGTAAAATAAGCGGTAGTGCTAACGAGAAATACGACAACCAAGAGGAATCTGGAGAATCGAAAAGGAAACGTTTCTGAAAATACTCTCCAAACATCGTTCTGCAACGGCCGACATTTGATATGCTCTTCGAAATAAGTAGAAGAATTGATATTCATATGCAGGCGCTAGAGAGCGAATGTGAAACAATTCTGTGGTGTATGAATGAGATGGTATCGTATGTCCGTGAAAAGACAGGTGTCAGTGAAACGCCTCGTGTAACAGCGTATGAGATCATCGGTTCCAAGGAATTCTTTCAAGTGCGCTCGAGCACATGACGACCTTGCTAGCACCGAAGGATACGGAACTTATGAAAATTATTTTGTCCGAAATAATGGTGCTGTACCGTGGTTATATCGCTAATCCTGCACCGGATGTTGTGTTGCGAACGCAATAATTCTCCGTAGGTGCAGCGATTTGTGATAAAAACACAGTTGTAAATATTTGTATATAGTGTACATTTCGCTCGAGATATACGTGCCGATGGTGATTAGCAGTGAAGCAGAGGAGCTTGGTAGGTAAAATAAAAATAATTTAAAAATGGTAATTTAAAAGCATGTAATAATTATTTTTAATGATATAAAATAATTTCTCGGGGAACAATCAGCCCCTGCATGTAAGCCGACACGAAGGGACCGTTACTCATGATATGGAGAACCAGGAGGATACATACACTGTACAGCTGGATGTAGCTTCGGGAAAGAGAAGTGTCACCTGCCATCCTCATCCGCAGTTGACGTCGCACAGTAGGGCCGATTCCCGAAAAGCTGGTCAAAAGTCGAAAAATGAAGTTTCATTTTATAGGATTTAGAGTATATAGGTGGATAGAGTAATGTTTAAAGAATATAATGGAACATTTTATAAGGGCTAGTGAAGTATACCTGGCAAGTATAAGCCAGTACAAAAGAGACCTTCGCGCAAGTAATAGCTCGATCGTTCGAGCTCATATTCAAGCGTCATATTAAAAAATTCGTAGAAAATCGTAAAATTGGTGTTTCTTAATTCTGCAAAATGGAGGTTTCAGGTTGAAGAAAGTAGTTTATTATCATATGCGTCGAAAATTATAACAGATACATATAAATTAATAGCTAAACCATGTCTAAGGTAGAAAAAAATGAAAAATTATGTGCAATCATTTTAGAAAAACAGGGAAAAAGTTAAAAGTTCCGCAGTGTTCTGCAACGAAACGAGTTTTAAAATAAAGTTTGTACTGTTAAGTAACAAAATTAGTAAAAATCAGCTGCAGCTAGCTGCAACTTTGTTTTTAGTGCACATTTGAATATAAAAAATTACAAATTAACATTAACCACTTGTTGCACGTTTTTTTCAAATGAATATAATTTTGTGAAACTTGTTACTCGGGGGTTTTTGGGGTCGCTGAATACGAATCCGGTGTCAAAAAAACAAAATTCAAAATGGCGGATCCAATATGGCGGACGCAATTTTCGAAATCGGTCGGACTCTTCCTTGTTCACCACAGTACACACACCACCTCACTCTACCATCTCTACGTAGCGCGGCGTTGGAAAAGTGGGGTGATAGGGGTAGCCGCATGGTGTGGGAAGGAGTGGGATGGAGCAAAGACGTCCACATACTACCTATATCGTCAAATTGCAAATTACATCACTACAAACAAGATTCTTGATGCACGGCAATCTGGTGACAGAACTGGTTAAAGTACTGTACTTTTACGCATATGTCGCGATGTCAGGAAAAAGGTTGATGAAAGGCAGCTTCCGATTTTAGTTTTATTCGATTCCAGCAAAGCTTTCGACGTAGTCTCGCAGAAATTACTGCTCGCCAAACTTCGTAGGTTAGGTGTTTCTGATAAGGTCTTAGAGTGGCTCTTCCATACTTGGTGGGAAGAACCTATGCAACTATTGACCAAGACGGAACTATCTCTAGTTGGCGAAGTACTTTATCTGGGCAAAATGCTCTGTTCTCGGTTCCTTGCTTTTTCATTTTTCATAAACGACATAGCCAATGGACTGACATACTCGGAACATATGATATTCGCTGGCGATACCCAAATTTATTTAAGTTGCCTGCCCTCAGAACTCGAGATGGGAATTGCTCGCATCACTCATGATGTGGATGTCATTAGTTCACTATTCAGATACTAATAGTCTTAAACTCAATCTTTCTAAATCTAAGGTACTAATTCAGTGCAGCCATTCGTATATCAGACAGCTAGAGGTTAATAATCTCCCACTGATAATAGTTAATGGTACCATGCTGCCGTACATAAATGAAGTATGAAATCTTGGTATCATTATGACGTCCAACTTATATTGGAGGAGTCACGTGGTTTCAATAGATAAAAAAGTAAATTTCTCCTTATAAATTAAAGTATCTTAGAAATGTCCTGCCACAAGAATTAAAGACTGCTAGACTACTGCTGCTTAGTATATAATGATGTAACGAGAGAACAAAACATAAAGTTAGAGAGGCTTTTAAACGGCGGCATCAGGTTCAGTTTTGTCTTGCAATTTGTTCCAAATTACTACTGGAGGATATCACAGACTCGAAGATAATGCCATCCTCTAAATCATAACTTGGTGTCCAACACTTTGAACCCACCGTCAACGGACTTTCCGGGGAGCGGCAACGAGCCAATTTTAGATCAATGCGATTCAGCGAACGGAAAATAGACCTTTCTGCCCTAGGACAGAAGTCTACATTTTCTGCCCGCTACATTAGTTTTCCACTTCATTTTTTCCCTGTCCAAATTGCAATTATGTATTGCAAGCCTCTGAATATTTAGGTCATTCTAACCAGCAACCAATCTGACAGTTCTTGTGTTGACTGGCTACATAAATTCAAACTTCCAGTTTGAATACAAGTAATACGAAAAATATAGTGTGTGGCACGGGAAGCCACCATTTGTACAGATTATCTTGCTTCGATTCCGAGCTAAGTGAAATTCTAAGCTCTGACTCGTACAAGAGTACGAAACGGAAATGTATAGCGTACTGTTATGCCAGTAATGCGTAATTGGACTTTTACGGTCGTCGGTATAATATTTAAACGTTATTATTTTGGGATCGTTCGCCGATAAGGAGATAGATTTCGAGTAAATAAGACAAACGAATGAATTTACAGTAAAAGTATTAGTTGGTCGTTTATTATAGATAATGGAAACTTTTCGCTATCTATAATGTTGCAGGAAAGGATTGAAATACAATTTATGAGTTCGCGAGCAGCCGATGAGGAACCAACCTGTCTGGACCAAATATACTTTTAGACGGATATCGGTAAAGTTGTTACCAACTACCTTTGGCGAAATCGATGAATTTGCAAAAGTGTTTAATGTTGCAAGTTGCTGGAAGTCGTAGCTCGAGCGCGATCATTGCTCGCGTACGTCTGCACATATAATTACGAAATAATTAAACTTGAATATTCCTCGATTATTCCGCGGCACTACAGTACCAACATATTCCACAATACTATCCTATCTATATCGAGTATGTTAATATAGTAGCAAAAATTCTGCCAAAACGAAAAATAGAAATACTCGACAAATCGACACTTTACATTTTTTTCACACTTTCTTTTTTAAAGAATTGTTGAATCTGGCTGCTTAGTTAACTTTAATTCAACTTGCTATTCTTCCACAGGCTGAAAGGGGTAAACCTTAAAGAGTCGAGAGTTGTGGGTTTTTTGTAGTAGCCCTGAAAAGGACCGGTGGTGTGATAACGAGATTAGATATCCCCGAAGAGCTCGTTGAGGTGTGCTGCGCACCTGCGAGGGTCGATTTTGCAAAGTGCTTGAGAGTAGCGACTGTAGTTGAAGGGCTGGACATCAATGGGTATCAGAGGAGGTAGAACGGAATCGGTGTTGAACTCTCGGTTTCGACGTTGTGCTGCGGCAGGTATAAGATTCTCGACTTTCTTCCCCGGGGTGGGCGGAAGGCTGGTGATTGGCTCTGGTATTTTAACCTCATCTAGGATGCAGAGGATGTCTGATTCAGAGGGGGTCCGTGATGAAATAGCAGGTGTCTGAAGAGCCACCACCCAAGGATAAAGAAAGGGTTGTGCGCCGTTGTGTCGCCGACCTGAGCGTTTCAGCATCGGCGTACATGAAGACGAAGGAAATGAGGGTAGGGGATGATTTAGTTAAATATAGGGTGGAGCAGGAAGAGCGAACCAACAACTACCACAAAGAGTAAGAGTAGGGTGGAGCAGGAAGGGCGAATCAACAGACACCACGAAGAGTAAGAGAAGGGTGGAGCAGGAAGGGTAAACCAACAGCTACCACGAAGAATTAGAGTAGGGGTGGAGCAGGAAGGGCGAATCAACAGCTACCACGAAGAATTAGAGTACGGTAGAGCAGGAATGGCGAACCAACAGCTACCACGAAGAAGTAGAGTAGGGTGGAGCATAAAGGGACAACTAACAGCTACCAGAAACAGTATTTCATTCCTCCGAATCTACTAATTTTCAGTCGCGTTTGGGCACTTCATATTCACAGCAGGTACCCATAAAGCTTGTGAGAAACAGGTAGCCATCTCGCGGCTGATTCTTAGCAATAGTGGATTCGTGGTAGGTCGAGGGAAGCTGGGAATGGGCTGAGTAGTGTAAATATCAATCGCATTATATAGGTATACGGGTGTGTCTATCGCGTGACGTATGGCGTATATCGATATCGGTGAGTATCTGTTGGAGTTGTGTGTCTGTAGTGCGGTGTATATATGTGAGGTTGTGAACGGATGCGAAAGGGGTCCGCTGAAGAGTTCTTAGGCGCAGCCTTGGCGTACAACGAATTGGATCAGGCAATTAGATTCGATATTTATAATAATTCTCAAATGCGGAATATTAATGAGGCCTCTCAGTAGTATGTGTACATCTTTGCTGCATCCCACTCCTATCCGCCACTCCTTCCCCCACCGTGCGGCTACCCACACCGCCCCACTTTTCCACCGCCACGCTACTCACTCTGCTTAACTAGTGTAAAGTGGTAAAGTGAGGTGATGTGGGTACCCTGGTGAACAAGGAAGAGTAGAGATAAGAGCAGGATGGAGCAAAGGTGTACATATACTAGGAATAAAATTTATAGCTCACCCTTACGTTGGCGGCATCTACGTCGAGTCTCCAGGGTGACGGGCACAATAATTAGTCCATGGTACACACATATGCACACACACACACACACACACACACACACACGCGCGCGCACTCTCTCTCTTTCTCGCTCTCACTTACTCACTCACTCACTCACTCACTCACCCACACATCAAAATCCGCAGCTATGCGTCCGTGAATATGGACTACCGGCACCCATGGAGCATAGGTACCGTCAGGGGTACGCATCCGTATCCCGATCAGTGTATTGTTACCGCACGTTTCCTCGATCCGATCTGGATCTCCGTCCTCGTCAATTAAATGTTCGAGGCCAAACACCGTACACTTCACGAGCAACACCGGCAACACACTAATCGGCGGCTCTGGGTGAAATAGGTGAGGCCAGTCGACGTATAACGATTCCTCGAAATCGACCAGCAGCGACTCGCAGCACCCGTCATAACTCACGTCGATGATTTCCCCGCGCATAGCCCTTTGATGCCACACAACCACACAAGTCACACCAACGCACAAGTCCTCGATCACAAAGCGCCTCCTCTCAATATATATCTTATATATCTTGTCCAATTCGTCGTCCAGATCGGATAATGCTACGCACATTTTGTCCGTCCGCAGAAACATGGTTATTATCACTGCTACCAAATATTACCCGACACACAAAAGCTTCCGATAGCTCCTCGTCTAGACACCTCGCATACATTTTGATATTTTTAAATTTCGACATTCGTTGTGCACTGCTAAAGACAAACTGAATGCTCTGGATGATGCTGGCAGGGATCACAGGGTTTGAAGATAACAAACGTCCCTCTGAATCATAACTAGGTGTCCAGCGCTCTGAATGCAACGACAGCAGTTTTGCACGTGCGTGCCGCTTTGTGCTGTGCTCCTCGCGCAGCGCTTGCTCTGCAATAAAAGACGCAGAATATGATACCGTACCGCGAGAGATCTCGACTATAATTTATATATAATAATAGAATAAGAGACACAGTAAGACGATGTATTTATTTTTAATTAAACAACATTTTATTTAAATCACTTTACACATATATACCGTCGCATGCAACATCCCTGCAAACACGATTATCTTCGCTCGGCGATTCCTCCGCCGTTAGATTTATTTTTATAACTGTCTGATCGTCGATAGACAAAAGTATAATAATATTCACGTACTATTCTGTCTTTTTTTATTACATTATCGCTGAAGAGATTATTAAATCGCGACATGGTGAAGCCGCACGACATAAGATGCAGGAATACGATACAAAATTGTACACACACTTCCGACGTAGCTGCTTGAGGCCGTACCGATAGAACTTGCAGTTTCTTCGTAGTCGTGCGAGATGTTGCGGTATGACCGGTGGTAGCCCATAGCTATAATATTAGAGTACATTCCTTTTCCATGATGGTTAACGTATATGGCGATCCGATGCTCTCCAGGTCCGTCGTGGTTATCCGTGTTAACTACGAGTCCAGCCGGTAACGAACATACACGAGGAATTCTGTCAGCTGGGTATACGCCAACGGTTGAAAGTGGTAGAAACTGCAGACTCTCGTAGATTTGTCTAGTGTTTATGCTATAAACACTATAATATATCTGTGTATAGAAACATGTTGCCTGGTATAGCACCGATGAGAGATGTAGGCCTCGACTCGCATCATGTTTTGTGTATATCGTGTATTTGCAATGCGGTTCTATCATTACAGACCTACAGGCCTCTTCCGAGAATCCTAGTAGCCTTACAATAGCGGGCGATACGCGAAAGTCGTGGTATCATAGATCGTCGCATACGCGCGCCACTTCGACATGTCCGCTCGGAAGCGATTCAAAGCGCAAATGACCGGCCACGAGAGGTAACTTATTTATACTCTCTAGAAGAGCGTCTAAAAGCGATATACACCAGATGAAACTTTGTCTCTATCTATGCGTCTCCGTGTTAAAAGATTTAAACCCGATAAATCATAATTACCATCTTCAAAAGTTACGAGATTTCCTATAGTAGGAACATGTAAAAAAGTCATCCGATAAGCAATTTCCACAAGAGAAACAGACCATTCTCCGTGCAAACGTATCTGACGCGGTAGTTTTTTAATAAATTTCATCGTCGTATTATTCGGAAAATAGTGCATACTACTGTTGCTCGGTAGTACGACAGAGCAAGAGCCATTCTTGGAGCTCATATTTATCAAGGACGGTGATTCCGAACGTTCTTCCTCTTTGTCCTCTTCTTTTCTTCCGTCTTCTCAGGGGGCGGAGGCACTCGTACTCGCGATAAATCTGCCTCGTAGAAAATACCGTCGATAGTCTCGTTATTCAGATCGTGGAAAATATGCACGAATGGTTCTCGATTCACTGATATTCGTTGAATCTTGAATAATTGGTTACTCCAACCAAGCTCATATCCTTTCACGAATGCTGCTTTAGCTGTACTGGTACGTACCAAGTCACAGACGCTGAATTTAGGCTTTTTAGTTTTTCTCGCGATACGCTCGTAATTCCGTGCTAAATTTTCTCGGGCTATGGAGGCACTTTCTAGGGTCACCTCGCTCGAAGGAATACGCGTTCCGCTGTGTCTAGTGGGATTATAAGCATATAAAATATTTTGTGAAACATCGATGTAACGCTCATTTCGCGTGTATGTAAAGTAACGCCACATTCGCTCTTTTATTGTGCGATTAAAGCGTTCGGCAATAGCGATTTTTGTATCTCGGTTACGAGCAACGCGAAAATCGATATTCTTTTTCTTGAGAATTTACTGAAATGGAGTGCCAATAAATTCTTTGCCTCGATCAGTTTGCGCTCGTTTTGTCATGCAAAGCCTCGACCCACGCGTATTTGCTCAACACATCGATAACAACAAGCAGATATGTGTACCTATCGTTGTACGTCGCTATCGAGCGAAGGTCAGCTAAATCAGCCTCCCATACATCGTATATATTACTCCAGTTATACGTACGGCGGGGAAATCGTCGTTGCACGAGACGATACATGTTGTATGAATCCTGTATCTCGAGCCATGGTAAAACATTTTTTCGCGCTACTCTTCGATCCACTTGGGCCAAATTTTTTGCTCGAGAGTAGATGGCAAGATGAACGGTGTCATAATAGATTTTTTGAAGAATTTTCATAATTCTAACGATGACCAGCCAAATGGATTCTTTTTCTTTTTTTTTCTAACTGTGTGGGGGATCGATATTCACTAGGGTGCCGTTGGCTCTCTACTTGTGCGATGTTTTGCAATTGTTTATCCTCTTCTTCCTCCCCGTCCTGCCCCTCGATGATGTCGTTTTCCGCCGTGAGCATTAAATCTCTGTTTGAGTTTGCGGTCTCGGCCTTGTTGTCGTTGCTACTGTTGCTGCTGTTGTTGCTGTTACTATCACTATCGCGTAGTAAAATAAGACGCCACTGCGGTGTCGAGGATGAGTTACGTGTAGGCTCGTGTAGTAACTCGGGATTATCGATAAATTCGCGAGGCACCTGTATCGCTCGCAGGAGTATGGCAAAGTGAGATCGACCGATGGGTTTCTCACGTTTTCTAGCTCGCATAGCATCGTTAAGAAGATCAACGATATTCGGATTAAAAATTGTTCTGCCGTCTATGAAAACAACACCGTTACGATCCCATATCGTTTTTTTACCAACGGCGCTGCGATGCAAATTGCGAAGCAACGATATTGCTTTGGATTAAAATTTTTTTCGTACGCAATTGATAGTAAGTGTGTCATTGAATCGAGATGTAACTTTGTTTATTAAAACGTCGTCGATTTTATTTTCAGGACTATCGAGTATTGCTATTTTTCGTTTAGACGAAATATTCGGTACTTTATTATCGTACTCGACGAAGTGAAGATAACACTGTAAAACCAGTAGTAGTAGTAGTAGTAGTAGTAGTAGTAGTAGTAGTAGTAGTAGTAGTAGTAGTAGTAGTAGTAGTAGTAGTAGTAGTAGTAGTAGTAGTAGTAGTAGTAGTAGTAGTAGTAGTAGTAGTAGTAGTAGTAGTTTTTTTTTTTTTTTTTTTTTTTTTTTTGGGCAGGTGGAAATGCTTATTTATGCACGAAGTGTGGGACTCCTCCATTCCTCTTGGAATGCTCCTACCCACTAAAACCACCTGCCCGTCTCCAACACATGACCCCGGAACCGCTTCCGCATTACTTCAGGACCATGTGTCTGCGCGTGTTCAGCGCTGCGCCTTTGTGTCTCATAACTATCCGACCGCGTTACCTTTGGTGTCAATGGCTTGTCGACTCACGTCGGAGTCGCCTCTCCGCCTCCCGTTCCTGGTCCTCTCGCTTTTTGGTGCGCAAGATCTTCTCGACGTACCTAGTGACCGCATCCCAGTTGTCTTGGGACCCGAGCATAAAGCCGACGATGTTCTCGGGTGTGGCAACAGATCCAATGATGTTGTTGAGCTCGTCCCGATTTGTGGCCCACCTACTGCACTTGAAAAATGTGTGCTCCACATCGTCAACTTCCCCGTCATTGTAATCACACCGTGCGCTACTTCTTCGGTTGCATCGGTGAAGGTATGCATTGAATAGCCCGTGACCCGTCAGAAATTGCGTGAGGAAGTAGTCTACTTCCCCATGTTTCCTTTCGAACCACGGCACTATGTGATCGATCAGTTTTGCCGTCCATCGCCCTGTACTGGTTTGTTGCCAGCGATCCTCCCATTCTTGCAGAACTGCTGTTCTCTCAGTACGACGGACCCTTTCGCGGTCCACTTCGGCTCTTCTTTCGTATATCCTTTGTCTCTCCTTGGCAAGCAGATCAATCGGTATAACGCTCGCTACCATAAGAACTGCTGCCTCAGAAACCGTGCGGTACGCAGATGATATCCTCAGCGCTCCCCTTCGTTGAACCGATGCTACCTTTTTCCGATATTTTTCGGTGACTAGTGCGCCAGCCCAGACTTCAGCTCCGTAGAGCATGATAGAGTGTATTATCCCCATCATGATACGCCGTTTACTGCTCCTTGGACCGGGCACGTTCGGCATAAGCCGACTGAGCATGGCCACTGTTGTTGCTGCTTTATCCGCCGCCCTCTGTATATGCACCCAGTACGTAAGTTTCACGTCAAGCTGCATGCCCAAGTACTTGACGTGTCTGGCTGCGACAATGTCCGACCCACAAACTTCGGCATGGAACGGGTTCTCAAAATTTCTCCGTCTCGTGAGTACCACCATTTCCGTCTTGCTGGCTGCCAAAGCCAGACTGTGGTCTCGTAGCCAGTCACCCACTCTCCTCGAGACCTGGCTGACCCGTCTTCTTGCCTCCTCCTCATTCCTCGCACATACAGTGGCGGCGATGTCGTCAGCAAATCCGACCAGTTTGGTGCCTTCCGGCGGTTCAATGTTCAGTATACCGTCGTAGACCGCATTCCATAGATCCGGACCGAGAGCGGATCCTTGGGCAACTCCTGCAGTTAGGGTTTTGCTTCGGGGGCCCTCTGTAGTATCATAGAGGAGCTTCCTATTATCTAGGTAGTCCTCTATGACGTTTAGCAGATATCTCGGTACCCCGAATCTATCTCTCAGTGCCACCACGATGTCGGCCCACCTGATCGAGTTGAAGGCGTTCCTGACATCGAGCGTGAGCAGTACACAAACGCTACGCGTTCTGTGGTTTCCCGCCCACGCTCTGTTCGCCACTTTAACTACTTCCTCTATAGCCCCCACGGTAGACCTTTTCTCTCGGAAGCCGTGCTGGGAGTCGGAGAGTCCTCCCGCCCGATCGATGGCCGCTCGGAGTCTGCCACGTATCAGCTTCTCGAGTGTCTTACCCGCTGTGTCGAGCATACACAGCGGGCGGTACGACGAGCTGGTGATAGGTGGTCCTTTTCCTTTGTCCAATAGCACGAGGCGCTGCCTTTTCCATCTGACGCTGAAGGTTCCCGCTTTGAGGCACGCATTAAACATATTTAATAGCAGGAACGGGTGTTTTCCGGCTACCGCCCTTATAACCTCGTTTGGTACGAGATCAGGGCCTGGCGCCTTTCTGTTCCCTAGAGTCTTCACTACCTTGCTCAGTTCTTCGAGTGTGAAAAGTGGAATGCCCTCTGGTGTAATGGTTTCCCCCCTTTCACGTGGCTGATGCTCTGGGAACAGAGCACTGACGATCTCGTCCATAGTTTGTGGGTCCTTCGGTCCTTCTGGTCCTAGCCGTCCAAGCTTGCGCGTCACTATCTGGTAGCCTCGCCCCCAGACGTCGGCGTCGACCTCCATACATAGCTCTTTCCAGCACGCGGATTTCCTGCGTTTAACCGCGATCGTCAGCTCCTTTTTTGCGGCCTTATATGTAGCGTTGTCAGTTTCCCTTCCGGCGTCATTCCTCCTTCGTGCCCTTTGGGCCTTGCGTCTTGCTTTAAAGCACTTTCTCCGAAGTTCTGCAATTCCGTCGGTCCACCAGTACGCTGGGTTCCCGCGCCGCCTACATTGCTTCCTCGGCATTGCAGCCGCGCATCCCTTCTCGATGAGTTTCATCGTTCGTGCGACGAGATCTTCGGCTTCTTGTCTGCTAGTCGGGGCATCTGCAGCTTCTATGAGCAGAGAGGACTCCCGAGATAGGGTGCTGAGAAGCGCTTCAACGTCGAGCCTTGCCACGTTCCAGCCTCTGTTGCCCAGCTGTCGTTGCTCGGCTGTGGTCGGCCTAGCCGCGGGGCTAATAATATAGCTGATTTGTTGATGGTCACTAGCTGTGAAGTCTTCCAGAACCTGCCATCGGGCAACGCGCGTTGCTACGTTTGGGCTTGCGAGCGTGATATCGATGATCGTTCCGCGATAGCCACATCTCCTGAACGTGGTCGTGTTCCCTTGATTTAAAACCGTCAGGTCAAGTCTGGATATCATCTCAGCCATCTCATTCCCCCGCGTATCAGACCGGTCCATGCCCCATTCGTGGGACTTGGCGTTGAAGTCGCCGGCGACTAAAAACTCCCCCCCGATAGTCCGGCAGGAATCTTCTATGGCCGCAAGCTTTCGTCGGAAGGTGGCGATACCCTCATTCGGAGAGAGGTAGCAGCTCACGTAGGTCACTTCGTTGCTGGTAATCCATATGTGGCCCTCCCCTCTTCCCAGATTCGCCACAGGGAAAGCGTTTGGGTCTCTTACCCATATAGCCGCGGTGTTGGACTTGTCTGAGAACCATCCTCGTGCTTCTGGAACGCTGTATTGCTCTGAGATGATCGCCAGGCCAACGTTTCTCTCAAATGCCTGCTGAGTCAGTAGATTCTGAGCCAGCTTGCAGCGGCTCAGGTTTCCCTGCAATATCACCACCATCGCGAACCGGTGTTCTTGCTGCGGGCGGCCTCCTGGTACACCTTGCATCGGTTTGTGCCCGGGACGTGGTCCACACTGCACTTGTCTGTCCTTTCTGCGCAGAGGTAACAGCGAGGACTGCTTTCGCATTGCGCTGCCTTGTGGCCTTCCACCCCGCATTTCCAGCACATCTTCCCGCGGTCAACCGATTTGCATTTCACAGCCTGGTGTCCAAAGCCATGGCACCGGTAGCAGCGATTAATCCTTAGGTGCTGTCGGACGCGACAGTTGACCCATCCAATTTTAATGCGGCCAGCCTTCACCATTTTTGCCGCAGCCGTGGCAGCCATTTCGACGAAGGCGATTCGGCTCCCTCGTAGGGAGTAGTAGTAGTAGTAGTAGTAGTAGTAGTAGTAGTAGTAGTAGTAGTAGTAGTAGTAGTAGTAGTAGTAGTAGTAGTAGTAGTAGTAGTAGTAGTAGTAGTAGTAGTAGTAGTAGTAGTAGTAGTAGTAGTAGTAGTAGTAGTAGTAGTAGTAGTAGTAGTAGTAGTAGTAGTAGTAGTAGTAGTAGTAGTAGTAGTAGTAGTAGTAGTAGTAGTAGTAGTAGTAGTAGTAGTAGTAGTAGTAGTAGTAGTAGTAGTAGTAGTAGTAGTAGTAGTAGTAGTAGTAGTAGTAGTAGTAGTAGTAGTAGTAGTAGTAGTAGTAGTAGTAGTAGTAGTAGTAGTAGTAGTAGTAGTAGTAGTAGTAGTAGTAGTAGTAGTAGTAGTAGTAGTAGTAGTAGTAGTAGTAGTAGTAGTAGTAGTAGTAGTAGTAGTAGTAGTAGTAGTAGTAGTAGTAGTAGTAGTAGTAGTAGTAGTAGTAGTAGTAGTAGTAGTAGTAGTAGTAGTAGTAGTAGTAGTAGTAGTAGTAGTAGTAGTAGTAGTAGTAGTAGTAGTAGTAGTAGTAGTAGTAGTAGTAGTAGTAGTAGTAGTAGTAGTAGTAGTAGTAGTAGTAGTAGTAGTAGTAGTAGTAGTAGTAGTAGTAGTAGTAGTAGTAGTAGTAGTAGTAGTAGTAGTAGTAGTAGTAGTAGTAGTAGTAGTAGTAGTAGTAGTAGTAGTAGTAGTAGTAGTAGTAGTAGTAGTAGTAGTAGTAGTAGTAGTAGTAGTAGTAGTAGTAGTAGTAGTAGTAGTAGTAGTAGTAGTAGTAGTAGTAGTAGTAGTAGTAGTAGTAGTAGTAGTAGTAGTAGTAGTAGTAGTAGTAGTAGTAGTAGTAGTAGTAGTAGTAGTAGTAGTAGTAGTAGTAGTAGTAGTAGTAGTAGTAGTAGTAGTAGTAGTAGTAGTAGTAGTAGTAGTAGTAGTAGTAGTAGTAGTAGTAGTAGTAGTAGTAGTAGTAGTAGTAGTAGTAGTAGTAGTAGTAGTAGTAGTAGTAGTAGTAGTAGTAGTAGTAGTAGTAGTAGTAGTAGTAGTAGTAGTAGTAGTAGTAGTAGTAGTAGTAGTAGTAGTAGTAGTAGTAGTAGTAGTAGTAGTAGTAGTAGTAGTAGTAGTAGTA
>OZ012705.1:45856481-45891481 GCA_963942595.1 Cylloceria caligata | reverse complement strand
AAATTCAACTTCGGTCTACGCTTCAATATTAACTCTATCTATTTTCTTATCAATGAGCGCTTTACCACTATGACCATGATTGTGCTGTTACAGTAGCAGTTGTAACCACAGTACATCAGACAATTAACTACAGATTTTTCAAAGCGGCTCGCTTTTATATTATATATATCCCTTTAATATGCTCTTTCTCTCTTTTTCTCTCTACATTCACTGCAGCGATGTTATGAATACGACTAACCAAGAAGATGGCCGCACACGATCACTTTACAAAAGCAAGACCTAATAATAAGAAATATTAAGCGCTCGTGATGTTCTAAGTTATCGAGTTTCGCTGATGAATGTCATATTGTTTTCATCTAATTTCAAGGCACTTGGCTATGAGGAAAATCATCAAATTTCGTCGACGAATATTATTTAGTTTTCATGACACATCTTATCCGTATGTCAAGGTGTGCCTATGCACATACGTGTGTGAGAGTATGCAAGAGTTTTGGGATATTTTTGTTGCTGCTGTTACAAGGCTGTTGAGGAGAATACGACAAATATCTAAGGATATTGGTGAGCACATTTCAGTCGTATGATTTGCAGTATCAACAGAAGAGGCGATGCAGCTAGATGGAGGGGGAAATCTGTATAAAACGGAGTATCCATTTCTCTCTCTCGCTCTTGTACGAGTGAGAGTTTAGAACTTCACTCAGCTCAGAGTTGAGGCGCGATAATGGCGTACCGGTAGTCTGTACGGAGGGCAACGGGTCTGTAGTCGTAGTAGTAATAGTAGTAGCAGCAGTAGTGGCGAGTCCAGCGAGACGATGTATGTTATCATGAGGAATAAGCACCATCTTTCTGGCACATTTCATGGCTCGTGTAGACCAAGACAGGCACAAGAAGCAACTTGAGAAATCCGACACAGTGCACGACGATGATCTTCCTCTTACCGCTCCAATTTCTCCTTTTGGCCGCTAGTCATCGAAGAACATCGATGGTACATCGCTCGTCGCATCGCGAATCTTTATTGCGTTTTGAGGCACGTAAACGTACTGGTATTGGTCATCGGGAAATATATAAGCGCGAAATCGACAATTATCAGGCGTCGATTGTTTCAAGTCGAATAATAGGTAGCCGTGCGGTGCAGCCGTTGCATCGAAATATACCTCCTGCAAAAATCGCGCATTCTCGGAACATACCCGACCGGCTAAATGCTGAATTAGCGCGAGTTCTCGCGGATTTTTGAAGACAACGATATAATTAGCGTTTAAGGAGATATCACGCTGCCCGTAACCCTGATGGAAGAGATTTTGCGTGATGAAGATGACACTACGATTTTTATGGTGGCTACCCTTGGTGAAAAGATCGACCACGGTATTATTCGATGCTTCGCACATTAGATCATCAATGACCACAAGTTTAGGTCTTGTATCATTCGAGTAGTCTGCTGCGTGCGGTCAACCCTCATGAAATTCGATTTTATCACCGTACTCTAAATACCCGGACTACCACTCTGAGTAATAACAAAGTATACGCTCGAACGGGACATCCGTCATTTCGCGCATGTATTTGAAGAATTTATTGACGAAATATGTTTAACCGCACCCCGTAGGACCGCTTATCACGGCTGTCCATGGATGTTTCCAACGTGTATCCATATCGATGAGTGTCTACCAAAATCAATCAGCTGACTCTTAATTAAGCTTATACCGCGACGGCGGATGCGGCGACTCCGCGGCATCAGCTATTTTCGCGGCTTTGATGAGCTGATAAGGGGCAGCGCGCCTGTACTAGCTGATGAGGCGCGGGCCCGCGGTATAAGCTGATGTTTACACCGTATGTAAATTAATTAACGATAGTTTTCATAATTCTCACAAACAAAGCAATATTTTTATTTCACTATGCATACATCTCTATGTGCAAATTTTACGAATCATCAAATTCTAAACAACAATATTATATCCATGGAGGTAGCACTCGAATGTCAGAACAAAAGGAAATACTCGATACGAAAGACGGGACAAAAGGAATCAACGATGAGAAAGTCAGAACAAAAGGGAACGGTAGAGAGATAGCAGCTACTGCTATGAATAGCAGCACAAAAAGAACGAGCAGACAACGGTTTTATACATAATAAATAAAAAAATTTTAAACGTATTGTACACAGTCAATACGATACATGAAATTAGACAAAGAGATTATTTAAAAATACCGCGAATTCAACCGTAAAACTATATACTTTTTTGCGTTATACTAATTAGCGTATTTCACAATAGTTGTGCAGTACAGTAGAGTACATTCCGTGCCGCTTTCGCTTCGTGTTAAAAGATTCGCATGATTTCCTTTCTTTACGCGTTACTACATGATGAAATTCCGTGCGTCGAATTATAAAATAATAGGTACGCTCCTAGCTCCTGTCACGAAAGATCGTAATGCGTTACAATTTACGAGACGGATATTGGCAAAGTTTAGCGTGATACCCTTTACTTTACATTTTTTAATAATCGTACCGTCGGGTTTACGAACAATATATGCGTAAAATTCTAGTCCTCCCGAATCGAACGAACTTATATAACTACAAGGCCCGTATTCGCTAAATTCATCCGTGAGATCTCCTAGAAATTGACCGATTAGCGACTCATATTCGTTGCCATCGGGGCAACTCACGTAAATATAGGAGTCCGTATCGCAGTACAATATTCGTCGCCCGAGCCCCTCAAGATAACTGTATAGTTTTATAGAGGATCATCTCAATTTCAGGGCTCGTTAGTAAATTCATTAGCTCCGCGCGTGTGAATACGATAACGGTTTTCGTGAGATTTTCACGTCGACCAAACTTTCCCCAGAATTAATTAAGAGCCAATTTTGCGAGCGAACGTAAACCTGGATTTGACTGCAAAGCGCTTCGCTCGAGATATACACCCTCAGACTCCTTGTACAACGCTATAAAAGGCGCTATTACTTCCTCATCATCGTTACACTCTGTTGGCGGTCCACTCACCTCCTGTTCTATTTTTAGGAGTGTATCGATGTCTCGGCAAAATGACCGCCTCACCACGTTGTTGAGTCATACTGCGTAACAACGTATTGCCAAATTTCATAGATACGCGTCACCTTATACCCGAGCGACACAGCTTTTCTCAGTTCATCCACGACCCATGTGCCGTCAACCGCTCGCTTAATCGTGTCATCGTATGTGCAGCCCGCAGATGTATCCATATCTGTACAGCACGTTCTACACAGAGGGAACAGTAGTTTCCCATGCATGCGAACAGACAGTACGGGAATATACAATTCGCGCGGTGATGCCACGGTACACTTCACGAGACCCTCGACGACACTTAGATCGTTTTCAGGTCCTACGAGTTCTCGACACTCGTCACCTACGTACAATTTCGGATGTCCAACGGGATATTTTCCATTCTTACACACTCATGTATACAGCGAGCATACATCCACATAGCGTATCTGCTCCCCATTCGCAACGTCGTACAAGCTTTAAAAAATGTCCATTCGACCGCCAAAGTATGCATCGCGCGGTTCAAGAGGCGCCTGCTTCACCGTGGCGTGATTTTTCACGTATAACGACATTTCCTCGTTATTCTCGAGTAATCTGTCAAAATTGCATTCTTATATTTCGGTTAGAGTGTACCCTTTCGATCTGATTCGTCCGGAAATAAGAACAGTACGCGCGTATCGCTTATCGATTGTATCACCGAATTTAATTCGAGCATCACTATTTACGCGATAACATCGCGGACATCCATGCCAAAAGCAGCCGTGAAATTGAAGCACGTGATGGACCCCCGCATCCGCGTAGTATCCGTCGACAACCGGTAGGCCGGTCGGGGGGCGATACTCTCTCGTGCGTCCAGCATGAGCGATAACGCAGTTGCGCTCACGCTCGAATCATACGAGCCAAACAACGGCCTTGCGCGACTTCTTATCGCTTCAGCGGTACCCCCCTGGTGGTAACACCGCAATGCGATCTTTCTGTAGAAAATACTTTCGAAATACTCACATACATGCTGATGCATCGAAACATACATACATCGAAACGCTAGACGCGCCCGTCTCAAAACCGTAACATCTGTATGATAATATGGCACAAATTGCGTCGCAAAATCAAATTTATAATCGACGCGACTCGATTCTTCCTCATACCATTTTAAAAATCGCTCGCGATCCGCTGAGAACATGGTATCGGGTAGGTAAGAATGCAGAGCCGGCAGAGGACCTGTGGAATTCCGATATTCCGGTGTGTTGAATAAATGGGGAAATGTACCTTTTGCCACCTCATCAGCGAAACCAAAGACTGTAGGTAAAGCGCTAAGAGCCATGGGTAAATAGTTTAAACTATGGAGAAAAACGACATTGCCAATCTTCATCGAGACAATCTTCGTACCATTCATAATCAGAGACGGCAACTGTGTTTTTTGCACTTGGATTAGATACCGTAGAATAAATTACGCGTTGAAACCTCTCGAATTATGAGCAATACCGATGGTCTTTTTAAATTTTCGCGATAATGCCAATTTCACCAGCTCCCCAACAGGATTATCGATAAACACGAATTCACGTTTACCATAGTCAGCACAATCGGTCTCTATATCTGTGATATCCAGACATTTGATACATACGCATTGTGTAACACATAAATTTGGCTCGTGAATTCGTGTCGATTTATCATCGTGCAATTGTTCATGTTGCTCCGTCTGAAAATCATAAAACAAAAATTTCGTGGAAGGCTTGTCTTTTTTCTTCTCCTTTGGCGCCTCTAGTTTCTTAAGAGAAGCTATAAAATACGCATGCGTAGTCGGTCGAATTTGCCTGCATGTAATACAAAACGATATACCACATACATTCATATTTTTAACTGTGGTTTTAATCATACGCGAGCAACGTGTACAGATTTTCAATGCTTTGCAGACGCTGTACCGTCTATATTCACGAGACGTGATACTAGCAAAGCCCTCACCCTTGTGATAAGCGAGGGAAAAAGCACCAAAGAACGAACGATTACAGTTTATGCAATACTCAGGCTGAGAGTCTCTATTGCCGTTGCAATAAGTGGATTTACATCGAGCAAATTGATAGCTAGAGCGATGTTCGAGTACTCGATTATACTTGGAATTACACTGTGTGCAGAAACCCCGACTACCTAGCGTACCAGCGAGATTTAATATTGGCTGGTAGTGATGAGAACGCTCGTAATAAAGAATAAAGAGTGTATGATTAATTTTACCTATTGCAGAAAGTACGGATTTTGGCCCATCGTTCAGAACCAGAACGCCTATTCCGAACGTGAGAAATTTATAAACAACGATCGCTATAGCCTCGTGAACCAAGTACTCCTGAAAGAGTTGAATCTCGCGCACACCGCACCCTCTAGACGGTGCCGATACCCCTGCATTACGCATGAGCTCTATCGCTGCTGTATATTGCGCTCCACGAAGCCCGTTCAGAATTTGTCACCATCGGTTATGTAGCTCGCCCGTACGAATTTGACCGCGTTCGGCATGCGGTCGGGCTGTGACAAGGGATCGTTGTAGACACAAATTATCGCTATTACTTATGCGTAAAATAGACTTTTTTGCTATAGTCTCGTGTCTAAGCCTGTTGCCCACACCGGCGCCTTCGATGCCTCGTATTATTCATATCGTTATTTTACATGTACCAGCGTCTATTCGAAATTCGCGCGCGCTCTTTTTACGAGCTGGTCGAAATGATAACCATACAGGTCCTTGCGCGTAAAACGGCACGCTCAGAGTCATACCCACATTATCATGTCCTTCGCACGATTCTGTAAGACGCGGGAGGAAATCTCGTACACCGCCCTCGAACCATGTCAGATGATCGATAACGTCCGGTGGCTGACGAAAATAAAAATCTCTCTCGACCCTGAATCCTAAAGCGTTGAAAATATCGGCTCTGCTTATTGTCGATACCGAAGCGTTCACCAGGAGCCAAAATATCACCTCCCCGTATAGCAGTCCTTCCAGCGCCAGTCTGTCCACCTGCAAGCTTACTGAAACCATTTATTAGAATTTTTATTTCATTTAAATTAATTTTTTGTTTGTCGCTAGCTATATACTATGTATATAAATCGTGTAATGTAAGAATTATGAACTTATATTTGCTTGTAGTCCTCGAATCCGTCGACTGCACCCGGGTACCGCATTTCGTAAAACAATTCGATTCTCAGCAGTCTCGGCACAGTGAATCGTGCAAAGCGAAAAGCGTTTGGGTCCGACTCGTACCCTGTTTTTTCATTTTACTATTATTATCCCCGTATTTTTTTAATTTTTGACAGCGTAATTGTATTATTAAAAGCTTACCTGAATCTATCGGGTCTTCCTCCTCCTCCTCGTCGTCATCGTCCTCCTCCTCCCGTTCTTCTTTTACTTCTTGTTCTTGTTCTTGTTCTTGTTCTTGTTCTTGTTCTTGTTCTTGCTCTTGCTCTTTCTCTTGCTCTTGCTCTTGCTCTTTCTCTTGCTCTTCTTGTTCTCGTTGTTGTTGTTGTTGTTCTTCTTCTTCTTCTTCTTCTTCTTCTTGTTCTTGTTGTTCTTGTTCTTCTTGTTCTTCTTGTTCTTGTTGTTCTTCTTGTTCTTGTTCTTCTTGTTCTTCTTGTTCTTCTTCTTCTTCTTCTTCTCCTTCCTCGTTGTCTGTATTACTATTGATATCATCGCTTGAACTGTATTGTCGCGATAGACCTGCGACAGCTCCATCGGGTTCTCTCGCAGGGCCGACCATGAAAAGACCGTTTGTTGGTTTATAATCGCAGAACGGCTGGGTAAAATTTATCCAACGATACCCTGCGGTGCTGTCACCATCGTTGTCCCTGCTACGATCATTTGAATCAGTTCTACCCTCCTCATCGAAATCATAGGTGTCGGGGAAATCATAGGTTATTGCGAACGCAATAATTCTCCGTATGTGTAGTTATTTGTGATAAAGACACAGTTGCAAATAATTGTATATAGTGTACATTTCGCTCCAAATATTATAAAGTATACACTGAGGACAGTCATAGAGAGAGAGAGAGAAAATGTGAGTTATCACAGTCCTAAAACCGAAGCATCAGCAAAGGTCTGCGCCAGAAAGAAGACGGAGCTCTCGTCTTTGTTTCATTAACGCAGCAGATCATGGAATACGTGCTAATGTCAATTAGCAGCGAGGCAGCAGAGCTTGGTAAGTAAAAAATAAAAAATAATTTTTAAACCGTGATTTAAAAACATGTAATACTAATTTATTTTGAATTATAAAACATAATGTCTTGCAGAGCGAGCAGCCCCTGCATATAAACCGACATCGAGGGTTCGTTATTCGTGTTATGGAGAGCGAGAGGAGGATACATACACTGTACAGATAGATCTAGCCTCGGGGAAAAAAAAGTGTCACACGCGATCGTCATCCGCAGTTGACGTCGGTGGTAGCAGATCATCAACGCTGCCAACTTTGTATCATGAGACGATGCCTATCAGGCAAGACAGTATCGATTATTCTGTACACGTTGTTTTTATTGACTAGTGCGATCACTTAATTACTTGGTTCATTCTTTTTCAGAACTACACTGTGATGACAACACCCACAGCGAAAAATAACCGGAAAGCAATATTATGAGTGATAATACAAATTAATTCCGTATAGCGATAAAAATAATATTAACGGTGGAGGAATCTCCGAGCGCGGATTACCGTGTTTGCAGAGCTGTTGCATACGACGGTAAATGTGTAAAGTGCTTTCCATAAAATATTGATTAATTGAAAAAATATATTTTATCTTACTGTGTCTCTTATTTTTATAGCATCATAATTAGAGAATTACAATTGAAGTCTCTCTCTTTCTCTGTGAGGCATCATATTATATGTCTTTTACTGTAGAGCAAGCGTTTGACGAGGAGCACAGCGCATGGCTATATATGGTCGAAAACCGCTTTCGCTGCATTCAAAATGATGGTTATCTAGTTATGATTCATAGGAGTTTGTTGTCTTTATTCCCGTGATACTCTCTAGTAGCATCTCGAGCATTTAGTCTGTCTTTGGCATCCTACATGCAAACAATAAAAAGCAATATGTATCCGCGATACGGCAAGGAGATTTTAAGCGACGCGTTTTGGTATCGAGTAATGTTTGTCGAGAGTGCGATGAGCGTGTTCCTGCGTACACAGGTAATATGCGATACGTACGACGAGCTCGAAGAGCTCCTGCGTAGCGTGTATTTAGTGGAACGTCGAGGAAGACCCGTTGGACTTGGCGAACTCTATATCGGAATGCCCTGTATTGTGCCTCGTTTCAATAGAGTTGTCCGCGGCGAAGTGATTTACCCGGACTTTGATGGGTACTGCGAGGTGTTGTTAGTCGATTTCGGCGAGATCATTTACATCGACTAGTCTCACCTATTTCATCCGGAGCCTTTAGCAAGTATGCTGCCGGCTCTTGTCATGGAGTGTTCAATATACGGAGTCGCACGCGTGGATGTTGCAGGTATTGAGCATCTCATCGAAGAAGCGTGCGATGCCTTGATCAGTGTCATGATGCGACCTTTTGCCGGCGATAACGCTCCGTGGGGTCGATTAACGAACGGCGAATGCGCGAATGTCGCAGCGGATATTGATAACATCGGTGATGAGACAGATATCGGCTACGATATCGATGCCGTGGGCGAGAGCTTTGACGAGGACGTAGAAATAAATTAAAGACACGATGCTCTCTCTCTCTCTCTGCGCGCGTGTGCGTGCGTGCGTGCGTGCGTGCGTGCGTGCGTGCGTGCGTGCGTGCGTGCGTGTGCGTGCATGCGTGTGTGTGTGTGTGTGTGATAGGAGTTTAAAATCGCTTTGGAAGGAGGGTAGATGCTGACAACAGCTGTGTTGGTGAGTACATAATTTTATTCATTTTTGTAAGTATGTGTACACCTTGCTCCATCCTGCTCTTACCTCTACTCTTCATTCTTCACCAGAGTACACTTACCACCTCACTTTACCATCTCCACGTTACTGACACTGGTTAAGCAGAATGGGTAGTGCGGCTGTGAAAAGTAGGGTGGTAGGGGTAGCTGCGTGGTGGGGGAAGGCGTGGGATGAAGCAATGGTGTACACATACTACTCCTCTCATTTCCACGTTCAGAATCGCGATCACGTATCTCACACCCTGATTTGTGTTTCGAAAAAATGTTCTTCCTACTGACCCTGCATAGACGCTATATCTATATAAAATGTAATTATCTATATAAAATTTGACAACCAAGAGGATACAATCGATGACGTCTTAACGAACGAAGTAAAGTCTCGGCTCAATTACACGCGTAATATCGGTCGTTTCTAAATATTTTTTTAAAGAAATCAATATCGCCGTTTTGTATTATAGTTTGCATCGTAAGGCGGTTGGTAAAAAAATAACATGGGATCGTTTCGATGTTGATTCTTCATAAGATAGAAGAATTTCAAATTCCAAAGTCGTCGTTTTTGTTATTGATATTACGCATACTAGAAAACGCGATAAACACGTCGATCTATCTCACTTTGCCAAACTCTTGTGAGCCACACATATGCCTGGTGAATTGATTGGTAATCGCGCATTACTTCACGAACCTACACCCACATTAACCCTTTTAGTGCCAGGCGAAATAGAGGTGCCTATGCGAGAAAAACCGGCCGAATTTCACAGTTTTACAAGGGTTCGGGAAAATGCTTATAAAAACCAAACGAGAAACGATATTTACATGATTCAAAAAGCTGCGTATTATAGATGAAATTTAGAACTAAACAATGACACTAGTTTTATTGTACTCATTTGAGAATTATAGAAAAAACAAAGGTATATATGTTTATAAATGAAGTAAAAGTTGAGTTCTCTCGTACAAAACGTATTTGCACATACAAACAGCCATCTTTTCACCATAATTTTATATGGGTCAATTATTATGAAGCATATACTTTGTATTTCCAATATATTTTGTAACAAGATAAACAATATTACATAACAAAAATAAAACATAACTTGAAGGTACACGGTAGGCGCCAGGCGGATTATCTCTTTCGAAATATGTAATTGTTATCGGTAATATAACATTGCTGAAACAAAATTATGTTGTCATTTATTTTTTTTTAATTCTCTCATAATGAAATTAGATCATTTATAACGTATTACAAATTTATTTTGAGATAGAGTTCTCCCGCAATGCGAATAGTAAAGCGCTACGAGGCGCGGACCGATATATCGGCTCTGGCACTTCTCGCCAGTGTAGCAGGAACCGATATATCGGCTCCCGGCACTCAAAGGGTTAATATTGGCAGAGAACCACAAATGCATCTCATTTGACCGCGCGATAGCGATTGCAATAGCAACAGCAACAACAGCAGCGGCGAGGATGAGGAATAACAGATGAACCACCGTTACCAAGCATCCTATTTGCTGTAGACGGGACCAAGCTGTGACGTCAAACACCACACTTAACGTCTAGCAGCCGAGCCCTCGCTGTGTCTAACCGAACAGCGTGTCAGCTGAGAACAACAGAAAAACCAATATCTTTATTTTTTTTTATATACAACACTTTACACAAAGATTCTCAACTGCGACATTTTATCCTTTCGTGTTTTATCTCATATCTGCTATAAAAGTTGGAAAAAGACGAGACAAATGATTGAAAAAACGGGGTTAAAGAAATTAACGAGGAGAAAGTCCAAACAAAAGAGAATGGTGCAGAGATAGCGACTGCCGCTACCAATAGCAACACAAAAAGAAGGAGCGGAAAACGAATCTATACAAATAAATCAAAATAAAAATTCTTTCTTATATAATGTACGTAGCAAATGCGATACACAAATTTAAAGAAAAAGTTCACTTTTAGCGGGCATAAATTTGTCTGTTAAACATAAAACTTCGTTTACAGTATTGTTTTTCGATTATTCTAATTTTCGTACTTCATAATAGCCGTACGGTACAGTGGAATATGCCCCTTGACGTTTTTTCTCCATTTTAACTGGCTCGCATGATTTCGTTTCTTTATACTATATGTTATGTAATACATTTTTCTTTATTTTCGAATAATGCAACTATTCCGTATTATGTTAAAGAAATCTCTTTTATTAACATAGAATTGTGATCAATATACCATTACGCAATGCCATATGAATTCGATGGGCTGACGACATTCAATATAATGCTTCTCCTCAACGATACCGGATTTAGTGTAGACCTACGATCGGTATAAGCGACTTAACCGTACAGACTATTATTCGTTTCCTTTTGTGCAGATTAATTAATTAATCATTTCTTTTGTACGCGGTCATATGTGAATTAATGTTGCTAGAGCTGCCGTGGCGTAATTGGTAACGTACCAGGCTAGAATTCTGGAGTTCTCGGTTCGAACCCGGGCTGTGGCAGTATTTTTTCACCATTTCTTCAGAAAGTTAAAAATCGTCAGGTCTGGATGCCTCATTAATTCTTAATGAATGAGTGAGGCAATCAGAGTTAACAAAAATAATTAAGGATTCGATTGTTAGAGATCTTTCTGAGATCGATAACACAGGGATCTAGTTGGCGCTGACTCTAACCGGGTTGCGAACTGCCGAAAATTTCTATCAATTTGGTCAATAACATTGTCGCTTAGATTTATCACGCTATTATTCGTTTCGATAAATCCACCATATGCAGATAGACACATATGTTTATATATTGTATATATCTTTATATCTCTTCAATTTCATGTGAATACAAATGACATCGTTTATTTGTAATGGCAGTGCAAATGTATCGCATCATAGCGTATAAGAACAACGATTCATGTTAAAGACACAATATTCAATAGCATTGCATATTTATCGCACCATAGTCAACTCAATTTAATATAAGAACAACGATTCAAGTTGCAAATCATATTCAATCCAAATTATATATTATACGAGTATATTATTCATGTTCCAAAATAAATGGCAAGAACATTTAAATTCATTCAATTCACCTAGAACAGCTCTTATGTACCACTCTGCGTAAATAAGCACCATGCCAGGCATATATTTCCCAAACAATACTGAAAGTCTCGAAAGAGACGACACATGTTCACAGATGAATTCAACAAATAACAATTTTGAATTAGACAAACTGAACATTTCAAAATCTCGACGTATAACGAAGAGAACGTCATTCTAAACACTCCACGAACTGACACTCTCGATAATCCTTTGACAAATCGATAACTTCGCTAACTTGCTCACATTAACCGCCAGCGTACAAATAAACTATAGATTTATTTTATGAGGTGTAGGTATGTAGAAATCCATGTAAGACCGTTATTCTTTCAGCATGCCGGTGCACACATGAGCCGTTTTGAGAGGCTTCAGCGCCAAGAAGCAGCACAGGCTCGTGACGTCACGAAAAGGGTGCCTTCTGGTTATGACAGTTGCCAGAACTTGAATGCTCAATAGTTGGAGTACTGGATGAAAGTCACTATTAATTCAGAATTTCTGACTTGATTAAAATGCGATAATGCGTCCTTAATTAGCTCGCCCAGAGCACAGCAGTTTCATTTGCATAATTATCTTCCGATAGGCGCAAGCTGTTGATGTAAGTTTATCGCGCATCCCTTGGCCGATGTGAACGGGCCTTTGCATTATGCATGCTGCTGGTGTAAATAGGCGTGCCACGAAAGATCGTCGTTCGGGCTCTCTCGGGAATGTTCGGGAGCATCGAGGTAGCTACGTATAAGCGCGTTCTCGGCTACGGTGTGTCGCTATGTATGCTAACGCAAGCGGATGTATATTATAGAGATAATAAAAGAAAGAGTCGTAGGCGAGAAGCTATTATTGTAAAGTTAATAAAATATACGTGTTAATTCTATTCCGATTCCTCCAAATTCATCCTTCACACATTAACAAAGCTATAAGCATCATCACAAGCTACGTCTCGATCTTTGACCCTAGCTACGCATAAAGGCCCAACTGCCCTGTACAGACATGGTACTAATATTACAATGATATATTTCGGCGTTTTAACGGTAATAAGATACAAAAATGTAAAAATATATATAGCGATATATACCTAATGCACTCTATAATTTATGCACGTACTGGAGTATGATGGACCTCAATAGTGGTGGATTGCCACGATATACTCAAGGAATTTACTTTGGTAACTGCTATTACTAATAAACGATTGGGAGGAAGCCAACTGTACTCGATACCTCGAAGCGCGGTGTACCTTCCAGTGTGCGCTAGACTGGTGAACTCACTCTATCGTTCACGTAGGCGCATAGCGCGATCCTATGATTGACATCTATATATCGATAATCGCAGTCGGTACGTTATCCACTCGCGATTCTACAGTTACTACTTGATGAAACGTCGTACGTCGTATAGCGTTGAATTAAAAAATATTAGGTACGTCACTACTTCCTCTCACAAGTAAGCGTATCGCAGTCATAATTGACGTAGCGGTTATTCACGAAGTTTAGCGTGATACTCTTTATGTTACATGTTTCGGTAGTCATATTGGACGTTTGGACAAGGTACCTGTAAAATTTGGCGCAAAATTACTTACTGGAGACGAAATTCCAGCATAATCACTTCACTCACAGGAGTTAATGATGTGTGTCAGGAGATCGCGGAACGCCCCTTTGAGCCAATACATTACGCTCACTTTTAGTATAATGCTAACTCTTGTATAGTGTCGAAGCAGGCAGCCGGTGGCTATATGTCTCCAAGCGAATCATTCGAAGCAGCTATCCTCCGAAGTCTACTACCACCTGTCTGTACTTTTGGAAAAAAAAATAGGGTATGAACAAGTGGAATTCCTGATGTAGCTATAAAAAATCGTCAATAGTCAATGACCCTGCTACCAAATAATCCGACTCACATTTATTTTCACACAAGGATAAAAAATACATTAAAGTATTTTAATTTTAAATAAAATAAAAAATACGTGAAAATTATCTTTCTCATCTGGGCACCAGAGTTGGTAAAGTAATGATCAAATCTCAGGAGTGGTTCGTCCGCCAGAAATATGCCGATATGAATTGGGTAATCCCATACTTGATTTTCATGACGCTCATTTATTCGATCTCTTTTTCCTCATTTACAAACCCGTTGCCCTGATCACTGCCGTTATCACTATTGTCCTCTCGATGCCTACTTAGACTGCGGGAGCCGACAGCTCTCTGGTGGTGCTGTTTTCCTCTTCTTCTATGGACTGACTCCTGATGTGACGTCGATATACAGGTGTTCAAATTTGCGCTTCATTAGTTTACAAAAGGTTTTACTTGATTTTTTATTTAAAAAAATTATATTTTACTCACGTTGTTACTGAATATTGCGGAGACCTCGGAAACAGTTGAACCGACTATTGACGAACAGGTATATTCGGGTTTATCAGGTTATAAATGCCGGTGTGTTTGTCTTTAACCCGATGGTTCTGACACAATACCTGTTTGAGAATCCGTTCAGATGTAGTTGGAATGACCTGTGAGTGTATTGAAAATTATGAGGCTTCACTCACAACAGGGAAAAATAAAACCAGACAAAAAGATGGTTTATAGAGAAAGTGGTTTATTGCACCATCCGCTCTTTCACTACAAAAAATATATAGAAAATAGAAAATTAATAGAGATATAGAATAAAATACAAAAAAATAAACTGAATTGAAATTTGGTTTGAGTGACCAGCATACAATTATATTAATTGTGTGCTGCCTTTCATTGAGTGTCGTGTACGTGGTACAGCCAGCGCTGCATCGCACGCCCCGGAATGAGAAATGTGAGAGCGTAGAATATTTCACTTACTCTCAACAAATTCTCTACAGGTTTATAAGAGGGAAAATACTGAGAGCAAGTGAGAGCACTTGCAATTATATTGCTTGAGTGCTGGATGTTTGATATGAAACAACGTGATGCAGTCAGCGCTACAGAGCACGGCAAAGTGAGATTTTGAGGATGCACAAATGATTAGAAAATATTCACAGTACTTTCCCAACAAGTTTATGGCGGAGAAGTACAGTGAATAATATGCACACGCGTAATTATATGAATCGAGCGGGCAAATTACGATGAGGAAAACGTAGTACAGCCCGTGCTGCAGAGCACGCCACAAAGTCAGACAATTAATGTTGATGTACCGATGAGTTTTACACTCCTCACCGTCATTGAATTGCGATGAATTGTAACAGTGTACCTTACCTTGTGTTGGAGTCCTGATGAGCACGAAAATGTTAAGAAGATCCGGTGAGATGGTGAAAAGTCCGAGCGAATGTACTGAGGATGTGTGCGCTGTCCCCAGCGGGTTTTTACGTAAGTGTCAAATTTTCCAATACGGCTGCACTTTACGAAAGCGTCGTTGAGCGCTGAAGTCAAATGAGTGAGATACAGAGAGCTATGCCGAAGTCAAACGAGAGAGCGCAAGCCTCTTGCTTCAAGCAGCATGTTCGCGAGGCACTGCCTCGGCTATCTCTGGCATAGCCGAGCGCAGCACGCTACCCAGCAGCAACAGGTCGACGCATGGCGAATATCGATCGCCGTGCGTCAGCTGATTTGCCAACAGTACCGCTCTGTTATATTACAACTACTTCGTTATCAGATACGTCTATTTCTTTCTCATCTTCTTCTTCTTCTCCTTCTTTTTGGTGATCTTGTACTCGTAGCTCTAAAAAATTCAAGAAATTTAATATCGATATAACAACGCGGCCATGACGATTTTTTATTTTTATCATTCTATTGATATGTAAATTATCTTTCTTCCACATCACGCGTCTCTTCTACGAATGCTGCTTTTTCACCACTTGTTGCATCCGAGAGTTGTCGATGGCACACAATATATATATATATAAACGTATAATCACACAATAATGGCAGCACCGTTGACTATTTGTTTTGTACAATACCGCGAATGTTTGTTCAAGGCCTCGTCGCTGCAGCTCTTCAAACATACACATTAACACATATTGTCTGTTCAGTATGCCTGTGTTGTATGTTGTCGCTATGTTACGCAGAGGAACCCACCATAAAGTATATTTAAATCGTTTCAGGCGCATGTTGCCCTGTAAACGTCTCAATTCGTCACATCACTGGCCATTGCACCGTCAGCGCGCATGCACACATCCGCGCAATGTTTGCGCGCGAATTTCATTAATTTGGAGCGCTCGGAAACAACGACAAAAATCGTTTTCGTTAAAAAATCACGTATGAGAGCATTAGGTGTCATTGCTGCGCTAGCGTGTCTCTCTTAGGATTATATCAAGGTTGAATACCAATTCTTCTTCGACACGTGCAATAACGCTGATGTTGCAGTACTGCACAATACCCATCGATCTATCACTTGATTGTAACATGGTCTGATTGTAAATCCCGAAGTGGTAACACATGTTTGAGACGATGGCTAATCGAAGAGAATGGGTGAATCTCTATATACAAGAAAAACTTTATAGAATAAATATTGATAGCAATCTTGATTATCTTTCCTATGAGCAAGCAAGCATTCTACCACTTATACTTTTAGAACGTTCAAACACAATGAATAAAAAGTCATGGCTAGAGTATATCGATAAAATCCAGTATGTATGGTATATGTAAATAATTGACATTTTCAAATATGTAAAACTACTTTTTTATTTGCAAAATTCAATGTTAAATGCGCACAGTGTTTTTTTAATAGCAAGCGCTATTCCTGTATTATGTCAATACCGATAGTGTGACTTCGAATCAACAGACAACGACGATTACGATGAGGACGAGGAAGACGAAGAGAACGCCATAACGTCGACCGACAAAGAAGTAGAAGAAAAAAATATTGAAGGTAACAAAAAGAACGATGACGACGACGAGAATAGAGTAGTCTTGAACGAGACGTAAAATACAAGAAGCGATTCGGTACATATAAAGGGTGATTTTTTAAGAGCTTGAGAACTTTTTTAAAAAAAAAAACGCATAAAATTTGCAAAATCTCATCGGTTCTTTATTTGAAACGTTAGATTGGTCCATGACATTTACTTTTTGAAGATAATTTCATTTAAATGTTGACCGCGGCTGCGTCTTAGGTGGTCCATTCGGAAAGTCCAATTTTGGGCAACTTTTTCGAGCATTTCGGCCGGAATAGCCCGAATTTCTTCGGAAATGTTGTCTTCCAAAACTGGAATAGTTGCTGGCTTATTTCTGTAGACTTTAGACTTGACGTAGCCCCACAAAAAATAGTCTAAAGGCGTCAAATCGCATGATCTTGGTGGCCAACTTACCGGGCCATTTCTTGAGATGAATTGTTCTCCGAAGTTTTCGCTCAAAATGGCCATAGAATCGCGAGCTGTGTGGCATGTAGCGCCATCTTGTTGAAACCACATGTCAACTAAGTTCAGTTCTTCCATTTTTGGCAACAAAAAGTTTGTTAGCATCGAACGATAGCGATCGCCATTCACCGTAACGTTGCGTCCAACAGCATCTTTGAAAAAATACGGTCCAATGATTCCACCAGCGTACAAAACACACCAAACAGTGCATTTTTCGGGATGCATGGGCAGTTCTTGAACGGCTTCTGGTTGCTCTTCACTCCAAATGCGGCAATTTTGCCTATTTACGTAGCCATTCAACCAGAAATGAGCCTCATCGCTGAACAAAATTTGTCGATAAAAAAGCGGACTTTCCGAATGGACCACCTAAGACGCAGCCGCGGTCAACATTTAAATGAAATTATCTTCAAAAAGTAAATGTCATGGACCAATCTAACGTTTCAAATAAAGAACCGATGAGATTTTGCAAATTTTATGCGTTTTTTTTTAAAAAAAAGTTCTCAAGCTCTTAAAAAATCACCCTTTAGTTCAAGTCTTATAAATCATTGTATCCACTACAATAAGTAACACAGTTTTATTATGCAATTCTGTTGATGGAATAAAAAAAAATAAGAATCCAAAAATCTGGAATAAAAAAAAAGTACAGTTTCTGAGTAATTTGCGAGAGAATGTGACGAACACTATGAAGAGGTAAGCAAAGAGACAGGGAGAGATTGATTAATTTCTTATTTATTGCCCAAAGAGGGAAAGGGAGAGCGAGAGAGATAAACAACGTGACTGGGGGTAATATTTTATGAAATATAGAAATCGCTATATTTAGGATAAAAATTATTTTTTATTATATAGTTTTTTACATCGGTAAAATTAGCTCATATATTATCATTATTTTCATCATTGTCAATTTACAATCATGTTACTGACGGCTTATGGTAACTAAGATATGATACAAATGTTTTGGTTTGAATTTTTTTAGAAATCTTTGAAATACTGCATCTATGGTAGTTTCCGATCTTCTTGTTGGCTCATTTCTGTTATTTGACATTTGTAAACTGAAGGTTTAATTAAAAAATTCTATTAAAGGTAATGAAGTTGGTTCGGAAAAATGTAAGTTAAAATCTCCACTTAAAATCATTGGTAATTCGTGGTATTTTTTTTAAGTATCATGGACACCTCTGGCGTATATTTAATTAAATTTTCGTGAATGAATTCGATGATAGATTCTATTGCTTTATTTGGAGAAATGTATATAGCAACAATTAAAACCGTTTGCCCGTCTTCTAAGGTGCTATGATGAGCACACATTTATCCTATATTAGAAAGATGCACGGACAATGATCCTGTTTGATGCGTACTTATATTCATTTGTGGAGTAACAATACGAGCACTACCATTCGTATTGTGATATATCGCTACTCCACCTGCTCTAATATCGCGTTTACATTTCACCACAATATCGAAATTTGAAATATCAATATGATCGTCATTATCCAACCATATCTCAGGAAGCATCAAGAAATTTGATTTTGTTGCAATTTTATCCGAATTTATATCTGCTTCATGATCACGTAAACTTTGACAATTAAATGGGAAGATGGACATTTCTGATCTATTTGTAATGAATTCTGTCAATAATTCTGTTCAATGAAAGCCTTTCGAATTCCGCCTGCAAGCCCATCAGAGATGCCGCTCTACGTCGCCCATGATAAAATCGTTGATCTCCAATATTAGTAATAATATATAAACCTTCAATACTGGTAACACGTGATAACGCTACGTATCCGAGCTGTTGAGGGTGAGTTTTCTCATACTCACACAATCTCACTAAATGTACCTCCCTGTGATTTGTGTATTGTTATAGCACATGCTGACACTAACGGGAAATGATTACGTTTTGCGACAATCGTTTTATTCGCAACAAGTGGAATTGTAGAAGTTCTTCGATCTATCGGAACAGCCTGTCCACTGAGGTTGCGTCTATTGACGCAGCAGCTTTCTTACGGATCTTCTCACCAGTTTTGTTTGACTCTGGAAATTCTAGCAATAGAAGACCGATATCACCAGCATCATTATATTCTATGTGGACCAATTTTCCTGTAGCACCATTCGCTAACCCATCCGAAACGTCGATATTGGTGGTTAATATATATGATTTGTTCTTCGGCTTCTTGCTGAGCTCCTTGGCAATCAATATACATAAACATATGTTGCTATAGAATTGACTTTGACGTCTGCACAATTAAAAATGTGATTATTATACTCACTAACAGATGGATTATTTAAGAATAACCGCACACCACCCGGACACAGTCTGTCAGCCTCTCCTTTTGTAAAGAATCTTGATTCTATCAACTGCAGCTCTTCTTCATCTAATAACCTTCCATCGCCAATTTTTGTCAATATTGTTGAAAATATTTGATTAGCTTGCCGCATGACTTCTGTGAGCTCATAGAATCGCAAGCCTCGCCACAATATAGGACCTGCTAGTTGTCGTCTCAGCTGTTTATAAATTGGTGTTGCTCGAACCGGCAGTAGTTGACGTAGATCTCCAATTAGAATTAAATCCAGTTCTCCAAAATTATCGTTGAAATTACCAGTGATTTGTTTTAATCTTGCGTCGATTTGCTCAAGCCGTTCAGCACCGATCATGCTGATTTCATCTATGATTAGAACACGAACGTATTTAAAAATTGAGCGATATCGTTGGGCGACTTCCATTGACAAAGGAAGTAATTTGGATAAACTTATTTTTAAAGCTGTGTGGACCGTTGTTCCACCAATTGCTACTGCAGCTTTCCCAGTTGAAGCACAAGTTATGTAAGCGTTACAATATCCATCATTCTGTGTGTACCTATTATAAATTTCCATTAACAGTTTTATTATAAATGTTTTTCCACATCCTGCAGAGCCCGTGAAGAATATTTGCAATAGCGAGGGTCTTTCGGACTGAAGATGTGAAATAACATGCATAAGAAGATCTTTTTGTTTTTTTTTTGCCATTCGTATAAGTTCAAAGAAGTCTCGATTAAGCATCAGGTACTCTTTTTTCTTAGCGATTGCCCCGAGTTTATTCAGCGTCGCTAAGCGTAAATCATTATTAACATCTGCATTCGGATTGTTATGCAGTGCTTGAAATGGATTTGCCTCCAGAAATCTAGTAACGGCATCACGAGCTTCATCATCATCATTGTCGTCTTGTAGTCCATCTTTACGGCACAATCTCCGATAAGTTTCAATGGTTTTACTAATGTCCAAATCAGACTCAAATTCCTTTCGACGCTGCAATATGATCTTCGTTTTCGTCGTAAATTTCGATGAATTTCATTTCTGCTAAAACTTCAGCTTCTTCATTTCGGAAGGGAATATGCAAAGTGACCATTTCCCTTTTATATTCATTATAATATGATGCCATATTGTAGTTTCTATAACGAATGATGCGCTGTTCTTTTCTTCGAGTGTATGTCCCTTGTGAATTCTTAGAATAATTGGCAACAAATTGTGCTAGTGTTACTAATTCCATATCTTCTGGTCACTGCTCATATTTGTCGAACCAATTTTCTTTCCATATATCTGTTGAATTTTCATCAGCGTGCATTTCTTCTAATTGTTTCTGTGTTTTTGTAATTCGATCCCTCTCAACAGGCCACAATGTGGAAATATAAACTACCACAAGTGAACTTTTTGACATTGGCTCCCGAAGTAAGTACCATGCAGCTTCTTGACTTGTTAACTCAACGGTATTAGGCATATTTACACTAATTTTTCTTGTGATCTCAACTATATCGAATTCCGGATTTTCATCCATGATTTCATGAATTTGACGTTGCAAGTTGCTTATTCACGTGCTCTACGATATACGCGGCACAAGAGTATTCTTCGACGATAAACTGGAAATCTGTATTTGATTTAAAAATATTATCAAGGGTACAAATTGAAAATGCGGGTTTGATAACAGATGGCGTTACTAACGCTATACGCATCAGGCAGTACTGTGACTATGTTCATGTCAAAGCTACGTCTTATAGCTTTAATTTTCAGTATGTGTCAATTTGTCGCAGTGTCAAATTCATAGTTTTTTTGAGCTCTCAATATGTCGAGTTTCGTGCCAACAAAACAGCATTTGCGGGAAGTTTTAATTTACTTCTTTAATTTGAAGAAAAGTGCTGCTGAAGCACATCGATTGGTCTCCGAGGCTTATCCGAGTCATGTTCCATCGGTTTCAACGTGCGAGAGATGGTTTGTGCGGTTTAGAAGTGGTGATTTTGACGTTGAGGACAAAGAGCGGCCGGGCCAAGTGAAAAAGTTTGAGAATGCTGAATTGGAGGCAATACTCAATGAAGACTCGTGTCAAACTCAACAAGAGCTCGCAGATTTATTGGGAGTGACACAACAAGCCATTTCCCATCGTATAAAAGCCCTCGGAATGATCCAAAAGCAAGGACATTGGATGCCGTATGAGCTGAAGCCGAGAGACGTCGAGCGCCGTTTTTTTGCATGCGAACTGCTGCTCGAACGGCAAAAACGGAAGGGTTTTTTGCATCGCATTGTCACTGGTGATGAAAAGTGGATCCATTACGATAACCCGAAGCGCAAAAAATCATATGGTTACCCCGGCCATGCATCATCATCGACGGCCAAACCAAATATTCACGGCGCCAAGCTCATGCTCTGTATTTGGTGGGACCAGCTGGGTGTGGTGTATTATGAGCTATTGAAATCGAACGAAACCATCACAGGAGCACTATACCGAACTCAATTGATGCGTTTGAGCCGCGCACTCAAAGAAAAACGGCCACAATACGAGCAAAGACACGACAAAGTAATTTTGCAACATGACAACGCTCGGCCACATGTTGCAGCGCCGGTCAAAACATACCTACAAACGCTGAAATGGGAAGTCTTACCCCACCCGCCGTATAGCCCAGATATTGCTCCTTCCGATTACCACCTTTTCCGATCGATGACACATGGCCTAGCTGACCAGCGCTTCCATTCTTACGAAGAAGCCCAAAAATGGGTCGATGACTGGATAGCAGCCAAGCCGGCCGAATTTTTTCGCGACGGTATCCGTAAATTGCCAGAAAGATGGGAAAAAGTTGTGGCTAGCGATGGACAATACTTTGAATAATTCATTTGTTACCATTTTTTCAGAATAAACGTTCAAAAATAGAAAAAAATCCCGCATTTTCAATTTGTACTCCTGATAGATTCGAAAGGGTTGAACGGGTTATACCACTTTTCTGATGGTAATCGTTTTAAAAACACTTTAGGTCGAGTAATTCCTGCTTCAAGTATATGAAAATAGTCTTCATCGCAAGTAATACCATTTTGTTCATAAAATGACTCGATGTCTGTATAATCATTATTCTCCAAATTTATTCTAAGCATTTGACAACGTCGAGCGTAATTTGCAAATCCCGGATGATCTTTCGGTATTGGTGTTAATATTGTTGTGTATTTGCATGGCAGAAATGGCGCCTCAAATCTACATTTCTGTGGCTAGTCCGTGCGATTCACTTTGAAGCAAGTAAATGTGTGTTTATGTGTCTGCAGTTTTATATTTTCAGAAGCTTCTGACGAAGAAATTGATATTAGTTGATCAATCATTGTTATTGCATCCTGTTGGATAATCAGCTGGCGCACGGCGATCGATATTCGCCGTGCGTCGACCTGTTGCTGTGCTCAAGCACGCAGCGTTCGGTTGAGCGGAGATAGCCGAGGACAGGCTTCGCGAAGCCGAGGTAGTGCCTCGCTGGCATGCCGCGTCGAGCGAGAGGGTGTCTCTCTCGCTTGACTTCGGTTTCGCTCACAGGCTCCCTCAACTGACTTCAGCGCCCAACGGTACTTTCAGATCAGGCAGCCATGATGAAAATTTAGACACTTTCGCTACGACATCGAGGAACAGCACACCACTTTCTTGGACTTTTCTCGTTGGTTTTTGGCTCTGGACTCTCTCATCATTCTCAACAGGACTCAAAATCAGGTACGAGTACCTTGCTATAATTTACCGCAAATTCAATGGTAACGAGGAGTTGCATGCTCATCGGTACATCAACATTTTTGGCCTCACTTTTTGGCGGCATTGCAGCATATGTCACGCCACGTTTTTCTCAACATAATTTACCGGTATAATTAATAGAATTATGCAGGTGTACTATATTCACTGTACTTTTCCCCAGGATATCTGCTGGAAGAGTACAGTGACTATACACTGCTCATTTTGTGCATCCTCATTATGTGTTGTATTGTGCTACGCAGTGCTGCCTGCGTAGCTTGTCTCATACGTATAGAGCACTCAAACAATTGGAATTGCAAGTGCTCTTATTTGTTCACTGCAACCTCTTTGCATTAAGCTGCTGAGAGCTTGCTGTGAATTGTAATACCACCTTACGCACTCATATATCTCACTGCGTTGCATGCTCCGCAGCACTGGCTGCGGTGCGCACCTCACTCTCAGTACATACAGCACACAATTAATATAATTGTGTGCTGGTTCTCAGTCCATATCATCAGATTCAGTTTACCTAATTAAATTCAGTTTTTTTATTCTCAATTTTGGTGCATTTATTATTTATATTATTTTGTATTTTCTCTAAATTTGAGTTTTCCTGTATTTATTTTCACTTTTAGTGTTTCTCAAAATTATATGATATGTTTGTGACTATGCGGAAGGTGTAATAAACCTTTTTCTCTGAATACCATCTATGCGTCTGGTTTTATTTCACCCTGTCGTGAGTGAAGACTCATCATTTTCAATATATTGCAGATCTGTCAAATAACATCACCAGGCGGAATCTCAAACACATCCTGTTTACCTGTACCAAGTGCATCTTCTGCAGCATTATTGAGCCATAACAGGATGTGTGCACGAGGGCTACCACGATGTTGAAATTCTATTCTTTTAAAATAATTGACCACATGATAAATTCCGAATGTGCTATTCTTCTTTGACAGAAGGATATTCATTAAAACATTCACCAATTTGTTGAAATAGATAGCACATGTGACAGCATCTTCATTAATGAGTGTTGTCTTCTGAATGTAATTTAGTTCCTCAGCTTCTTCCTCAGAAATGTCAGCTCCATTGTTCTTTAATTTATATAGTGTTCGTAACAGATTATTCTACCCGATTTCATTGGCACTCAGAGTGAGGAACATCGTGGGTTTTCCACGTTGTCTTATCATTGTAAGAGATTTCGAAGAGATCGACCGCAAGAAATCTAAGTTACTTTCAATACAATCTATATATATAAAAAGAAAAGTCCTGACTGACTGACTCACTGACTCACTCATCAACGCCCAGCCCAAACCCCTGGGCCTAGAAACTTGAAATTCTAGGGATATATTCCCTTCGTGTCGTAGGCGCTCACTAAGAAGGGATTTTTTAAGGTTCCCCTCCCAAGCGGAAATAAAGGGTTAAATATGTTGTTTTTCGTTTTTTCAATTTTTCTTAACCCCGATGAGATACTGCATTAGTTTTTACTCACGAAGGTTGTTTACGCTTATACTGCAAAGCATAATTCAGCCTTTTGCCCTAATCGGCCCTAAAGGGTCAAATCCAGATTAAGTTAAAAAATAAAAAAATCAAATAAATATGCATAAGACTGTATCTTATATATAAAAATGAATGGTTGTCTGTCTGTCCGGCTATACAAAGCTACACGCGTTGACCAATTTCAGCCAAACTTTATACCAAAATTGTTGAAGACCAAAGGAAGACGACTGTATATATCTCACCCCTGAAAACCACCCCCTTAATCCCCTAAAAAAAAATTCTTTATAAAATCCACACGCCTTCACCAATTACAACCAAGCCAAGCACAAATATTGTTAAGAGCCTAAGGAAGGTCACTGGATATATCTCACCCCTAAACCCCACCCTCTTCACCCCGAACAAAAATCTTATCTTATATATAAAAATAAAAAAATAAATGTTTGTCTGTCTGTCTGTCCGGCTATACAAAGCTACACGCGTTGACCGATTTCAGCCAAACTTTATACCAATATTGTTAAAGACCAAAGGAAGGCGACTGTATATATCTCACCCGTGAAAATCACCCCCTTTATTCCTTAAAAAAAAATTCTTAATAAAATCTACGCCTTCACCGATTACAACCAAACCAAGCACAAATATTGTTAAGAGCCTAAGGAAGGTCACTGGATATATCTTACCCCTGAAAACCACCCTCTTCATCCCCTAAAAAAAAATTCTTAATAAAATCTGTTGATTATAAGTGCGAGGAGTGGTAAGTTTTGGGAGAAGATCACTTATTAAGACGTTATAGGTTTTAATGGTTATTATATTATATCATAAATGTACAGTATAATTCATACGCCGGAGCTATTATCTACGTGTCCCTCGCAAGAGAACCTTGTACACACTAAATTGTCAACATAGTACGTATCGGGTGCGCGGTGCCCCCCACCTATCACGCCCATACCTGTGTGCTCTCGCTCAGTCATATACCCACGCATTTATATGATTAAGCTTAATTTACTCATTTCTTAACACGCCTCCTTAAATTTAGCTTTCCCGATGATTTCCCACTACATGATTTCCTTAACATACTTTTAAATTCTTTCTAAACCTTTCGAATTTAATTCGTCCTAACGACTTAGTGAAAAGATCTGCTGGGTTTTCTTCTGACTCTATTTTAATTATATCAATTTTTCCTTTTAAATAATTCTCGTTCACAAAATGATAATGTGTTTCTATGTACTTAGAATTTTTTGTTAGATTTCCATATTTACTTATACTAATTGCACCAGCGTTATCCTCATAAATTTTTACCGGGTTTTCCATTTCTAGTCCAAAATCTTTCAATAACTCTCTAATTAAGTTTAGCTCACTCACGCATACAGACAAGGCTACATACTCTGCCTCTGTCGATGATTTCGTTACAATATCTTGTTTTCTTGATTTCCAAAATATAGTATTACCATACATTCTTATGACATATCCCGTCGTGGATTTCCTGTCCACTCTATCTCCTGCCCAATCAGCATCGACGCAACAATCCAATATGTCCGAATTTACATTTTTCATAAATTTTAATTTTAAATCTCTGGTATAGTATAAATATTTTAATACTCTTAAGGCGTACTTATAATGACTTTGATCATAACCATTTTGAAATCTACTTAGATAATTCACGCAGTAACAAATATCTGGTCTAGTGCTTGAACTCACATACAACAAGGCCCCAATTAAATTCCTATATTTTATATCATTCGACGCGGATAAAGCAAGTTCACATTGTAAATGTTGTTCCATTGGGGTAGCATACAATTTCGCATTTTCTATTTCATAACTTCTTGCTAATGACTCAATATAGTTTTTCTGATCTAATGTCATAGTTTCCTTCTCACAATTATATCCAATATTAATTCCTAAATACGTTTTTATCTGACCCATATCTTTCATTCGAAATTTTCCTGCTAATTTTCCTTTAATGTAGTCTATTTGTTTCTGATTTTTACTACAGATTAACAAATCATCTACAAAGATTATCAAATAAATTTTTCCAAGATTATTCTCCTGATAATATAAACAGTAATCAATTTTACTGCGTTTAAATCCTAACTCTGTCAGGTATTCGTCTAAGCATTCATACCACACTCGTGGACTTTCTCGCAATCCATACAAGGCCTTTTCAAGTTTACAAACTTTGCCTGTATTGTCATCATAACCTTGAGGCTGTTTCACATACAGTTCCGATTTTACTCTTCCATTTAGAAACGCCGATTCAACATCCATTTGATCTATCCCTAGTCCGTTTTGTACACAGTAATTTAACATAATTTTTAATGTTTGGGTTCTTGCTACTGGTGAATAAATGTCTTCTAACACTTCTCTTTGTTGAAACCCTCTCACCACAATTCTCGCTTTAAATTTATTCTCCGCCTTCTTTGTGTACACCCACTTAAGATCCAATACTTTTCGATCTTTTGGCTTTTCGACTAGTTTCCATGTATCATTTTTATTTAAGCATTCAATTTCTTTATTCATAGCCTCACGCCAGTTATCGCTATCGTTACAATTTATTGCTTCATTATAATTTTCTGGAGTGTCTACACTAACATAATTTACGTAAATACAGTTGGTTATTGGATTTCCATATCTGCTTACAGGGCTTTTCTTTCTCTCTGACCTTCTCAGTACTTGTAAATTTTCATCGCTAGTACTGGGTAAGTTATTCACAACCTCATTATCTTCATTTTCCTCATTCTCATTTTGAAGTTCCTGACTAGTCTCGTTTTGAATTACATCATTTTCATTAATTTCCTCGTTATCTTTAAATCCAACTAAATTAATATTCTCTTCAACTATATCTACATGTTTAGCCACAATCACCTTGTTATTGATTAATACTCTATACCCTACCTCTTCATAACCGACTAATACTCCTAGATCAGCTTTTCTATCCCACTTACTTTCCCTTTTAATTTCAGGGACTCTAACAAAAACTCTACTCCCATATAATTTTAAATTCTTAATATCGGGCTTTTCTCTCATTATAATTTCATACGGAGTCTTTTCCTCAATTGTATTTGCCAGTGTTCGATTTTTCAAATAAACAGCCGTCTTGACTACCTCTGGCCAAAATCTATTATGTATTTGCGCATCGGACAGTAAACATCTCGCCGTATCCATTACCGACCTATTGTATCTTTCCGCAGTTCCGTTCAACTCGTGAACATACGGAGGGCACGGTTCAATGTAAATTCCCTTTTCTTTAGCAAAATTGTATATATCTTTATTCAAAAATTCTTTACCGTTATCGCATCTTAAGCGTTTAATTCTTTTTCCAGTTAGATTTTCTACTTGATTTACATATGTTGTAATACAATCATAAACTTCATTTTTCCCTTTCATTGTGTAAACCTTCCCAGCCTTACTATAATCATCGATTACAATTAGGAAATATTTTTCACCCCTATAGCCTACGGTACTATGCGGTCCGTTTACGTCTGCATGAATAATTTCTCCTATATCCTTTGCTCTATGTCTGTTATTTTCGAAACTAGTATTAGTCATTTTATTTTGTATACATGTACCGCATTTCAAATAGTCACTCTCTAAACTCTTGGGTAATCCTTCCACTAAGTTTTTTTTACTTAGGATATTCAAATACTTGAAATTTACGTGACCTAATAGTCTATGATATTTTTCTTTCAGAGTCATGTTCTTTTTTACATTTTCGGTGACATAATTTTGTTTATTTTCAACAAAACTACTGATTCTATACAAATTATTTACTTTATTCGCTACTGCTATCAGTTTATTTTCCCATGTATAAATTTTTGAAGTATTACCCATCGATATTATTTTTGCGTTATCAGCAATTCTTCCAAAGCTCATTAAGTTCCTATCCATTTCTTTTACAAGAAATACATCTTTGAGTTCTACTTCCGTTTCATCATTCTTTGTTACGAACTTGGTTATTATATTTCCCATTTTCGTTGCCTTTAACGTTCGACCATCACCCACTTTTACACTAATTGGTTTCTCTAGTCTATTTGATTTTACAAAGTAATTTTCATCATTTATTATATGGTCCGTACATCCGCTGTCTAAGACCCATTCGACTCTATTTTCGCAATTATTTACTTCAACGTTATATTCTACCTTATTGTCTACCTCTGTTGTGAAAGTCATCCTTCCTTGTTCTGCGCTGAGACGATCTTGCCGTTGTTGACTGCCTCGTCCCCGTTGGCCCATGCCTCGGCCTCTGTAACCGCTGCCGCTTCTTCCGTAGGTGCCGTCTCGTTGCTGCTGAGGCTGATAGCGCGCGTTCTCTCGCGCTTGTTGCTGTCCTCCTCCCCTCGGGCCTCTCCAAGAGGTTCCAGCACAGCTCTGGCTTGTGCATTCGTACTGATAATGTCCTTGTTTTCCGCATTTATAACACGTTCTGTCCTTTTTCATTTCACTTTTGAACACATTCGAATTCCCACTTTTATTTCTTAGATTTTGATTTTCATCTTTTTCTCTATCTTCATACATCTTAATTTTGTTAAATACATATTCTGTAGTTTTATCTCCTTCGGGTAATACGTCGATTAAATCTCCGATATGGCTTAATGTACTTGGTAGCGTTCTCAGCATGTAATTTAATTTCTCCTTTTCAGTCACTGTAGCTCCCGCATTCTTCAACTCAATTATTAGTTTCTCAAAGTCACTGTTGAACTCACTCGCCCCTGTGTAGTCTTTCAATTTGATCCTTTCTAATTTGTTCCTTACACAAATCTGTAATGCGGTTGATTCACGCAAATAAAGGTTATCTAATTTTTTTATTATTTCGTAACTTGTAGTTTCTTCATTGATAAGCTCCATTTGCCTGTTTGACAAAGCACTATATATATAGTTTATTGCTTTTAAGTCCATATCACTCCACGCAGCTGCATTGTCTGTGTCGATTCTCTCTCGTTGACTAACTTCCTCACATTTTTTCATTCTCAAAAATACAGTAATTCTTTTTTTCCATGTACTGTATTCCTTCCCATCAAAAATTGGTAATGTCATCTTGAACTCGTCCGCCATGTCGACTCCAGCCTTGACTCGACTAGTATTCTCAATTCCGTTCTCTTTGGAAACTTCAGTTAATTCCAATTTGACTTTTGACCCACTTTCCAATTTCCTGCCGCGTGTTCCCATAACCTCACAGAGCTTTTTCCAAACTTCCACTTACCAGTCTATTAACCACGCTCTGCTACCATGTTGATTATAAGTGCGAGGAGTGGTAAGTTTTGGGAGAAGATCACTTATTAAGACGTTATAGGTTTTAATGGTTATTATATTATATCATAAATGTACAGTATAATTCATACGCCGGAGCTATTATCTACGTGTCCCTCGCAAGAGAACCTTGTACACACTAAATTGTCAACATAGTACGTATCGGGTGCGCGGTGCCCCCCACCTATCACGCCCATACCTGTGTGCTCTCGCTCAGTCATATACCCACGCATTTATATGATTAAGCTTAATTTACTCATTTCTTACCCCTGAAAACCACCCTCTTCATCCCCTAAAAAAAAATTCTTAATAAAATCCATACGCCTTCACCGATTACAACCAAACCAAGCACAAATATTGTTAAGAGCCTAAGGAAGGTTACTGGATATATCTCACCCCTAAACCCCACCCTCTTCACCCCCTAAAAAAAGATTCTTTAAAAATATTCACGCGAACCAACTGATTTCAACCAAACCTTACATAAATATTATAGCGGGTCTAAGACGGGTACGACAAAGATCGTACTGTATACATATCCACCCACTTAAACCCCTGAAAAAAGATTTAGTATATAAATCCACACCCCTTGACTGATTTCAACCAAATTTTACACAAATTTTGATAAGTTCTAATAGAAGGTCACTGTATAAATATAGCTCACCGCTTAAAATCGCGCCTTCATCCCCTAAAAATAGTTAGTTTTTCTGCCTTAACCGATTTAAACAAAACTTCACAAACAAAATAGAAACTCACTCACTCTATATATCTCACCTCATAAAACCACCCCCGACGAAAACAATCTTTATCCCCCACTGAAAGTAATGTGGTTTTTTCAACTTTTTTAACCACCGATTTAGCTGTTATTCCTCATATGATGTGACACTCGGGCAGCGCCGGGAAATCAGCTATAAATTATAATCAGAGCTCGCAATTACCTTCTGATGATAACCTCACTCATCCAACAGCTCAATACACTCGAAAATTCTCATACATATGAAGAGAGTTTATATTGAAGCGAGCGTAACAAAGAGCGCTGAGCGATTTGATAATTTGCAAAATGCGCGCCGCATTTCACTCTGTGTATAATTTACTCGCTGATTTACCCGGCGATGCCCGAGTGCCACATCATACGGGGAATAACAGCTAAATTGGATTTAAAAAATGTTATTAAAAGCCACATTATTTTTAGTGGTATGATAAAGGGTATTTTGTCAGGGTGGTTTTAAGGAGTGAGATATATCGAGTGACCTTCCTTAGGTCTTATCTATTTGTTTGTGTACCCGGGCAACGCCGGGTAAATCAGCTAGTTGTTAATATAATTATCAGCCTCAAATTGTTGTTGAGTTATTCTTGTATTCACGCCAATATGTTTGAAAGCAATAGTAAGAGAATCGCGGACCCGTATCCTATTTTTATTGCGACGTAAAGCAAATGATATGGAGTTACTCCACGTCGATCCGATCTTCGTAGTTCACTCGTTGCTATTGCGAATGATGTTGCATTAATTCCATCTCGAAATGTCCGAAAAAGGCCTAAATAAATTGAAGGAAAAGACAGTTCTTTGGCATGTTCATCGAATAGGATACTTTGCAGAAGATTATGTTCCCCCGGTGCTATCCTTAAATATTGGTCATCATTCCACAAAAGTGTCTGTTGTTGTGCAGTAAGGCTCTCTTCAATTGGTATGTTTTCACTTATTTCATCTTGTTGAACGTGCCAGCACTGTTATCGGTATTGAAGAAGTTTTCATCAATTTTTATGTCTTACAAGAGATAAAGAGGGGTCAAACCAGGTACTGTAACCACACACGAATTGTCCTTTTATTTACCAAGCCCATGAGATAGCTTGTATTATGAATTTTTTTTCTCTTGATGTGGACATTAATGCAGTGGTCGTCATCAATATTTCGTGGTAAATGCTTGACCATGTTATTGACTGATATCGGTACATTTATAATTTGTTCATACATTTCATGTTGCCCTTGTACATGTCGCAATCTCCTGATCTGCATAAATGGAATCCGTGGAGAAACCAGTCTCTCCGGAACCAAGTCTAATGATGGCAAAAACGTTGGCACGGCTTGGTACTTGAATCCGTTGTACGTGGACATCAAAAAAATAACATTTCTATTGAGAGCTTGTATGCACATTTTACAAACTAATATATTGTCACCTACATTAGCTTCAATTATTTGATAAAAAATTTCTTGATGTTCTAAAGCCGGTTCTTTCAAGTCATTTTTAAAAAATAAACGTTCACATACGGAGCATACATGACCAAAGGGGTTGTCGTAGAATTTTTTGCCGAAGTTTTGATGGCGATTCTATTGCGGTGAAATTGTGTATATGGGAGAGCAGGCTCCACGTCCATTTGATGGTCACCTAAAAATTCAATTGACAAATAAGCGTTAGTAGTGATAAACCTTTCGAACATGACATAATGATAGTTATGAATATCAATAGTAACGTAAAGGAAATTAATGTAAAGTTAAGTTGTAAAGTAGAAAATAATACAATATAGTAAATAAGACTATACTACTGTGTTAAGTTACGTTGTAAAGTATAAAATAATACAATATAGTAAATAAGACTATACTACTGTGTTCAAAAAGTAAGGTGAATTTTGTTTTAAAATTACAAATTTTTATTTATTCTTCCAAATCGATTTCATCCCCCTCAAAAAAATCCCCTCTAGCTACAATACACTTATGCCAACGTTTTTTCCAATCTTTGAAGCATGCTGAAAAGTCGTCCTCAGGTATAGCCTTCAATGCGCGTAGCGATTCACGTTTGATCTCTTCAATCGACTCAAAACGATTTCCCCGGAGTGGTCTCTTGAGCTTTGGGAACAGCCAGAAGTCACACGGTGCTAAATCAGGCGAATACGGTGGTTGTGGAGCGACATGAGTGGAGTTTTTGGCGAAAAACTCACGAAGAACCAAACGCGAATTTTGGCACCAAACGCGAATTTTGGCACCAAACGCGAATTTTGGCACCAAACGCGAATTTTGGCACCAAACGCGATTTGACTCTTCTGAGGCACGAATGATCCTTCAAAATTGCTTGCACTGATCCAATTGATATTGAAAGCATGTCGGCAAGGTCTCGAATTGTTAATCGACGATTTTCGAGCACCAATTCCTTGATTTTCTTGATGTGTTGCTCATCAATTGACGTCGATGGTCGTCCAGAGCGTTCCAAATCATCAACACGTTCTCTGCCTTCTTTGAAGTCTTTGTACCACTTGTAAACATTTTTCTGTGACATAGTCTCGTCACCGAAGGCCTTTTGTAACATTCGATACGTTTCAGCGGCGGAAATTTCATTCCGCAAGCAAAATATAATAGCACTTCTTTGCTCAACAAAATTCGACATCGTAAAAATCGCCAAATTCACTTTTCTTTGTTCACAAAACCAAGCGTAAACTAAAAACTAATGATGATATTGACATGTATTTGTCACAGATGTCACTAACAGTCCTACTAACTTGAAAAAAAAAATTCATTTGTCCGATTCGGTTAACGCGGGAAGTTCAAATTAAAAATTCACCTTACTTTTTGAACACAGTAGTATGTATATATATATTGAAACGTTTCGCGATTTTATGCACTTTATTTTTCACTACGATCCGCGTCTGCTAGGCGGCGGAGTGAAATCGCGTGGTTTTTATTTTTATTTCGAGCGTGAGTTATCCTAAACCATCGGTGAGGACTAGTGGCTCGAGGTAGGTTCGTGCTCTGGGCTTGATGTAAAGAGTGATGTTTATTGATTTATGAGTGTGTGTGGTAGATTCTATTATGGTTAATTCTTTTGATTGTTTGTGTAAGAGACCTCAGGTTGGATTTTTTTTTATGGGTTGCATCGTCCGTGGTGGACATGCGGTTCGTTACCCCTTCATCATCAATCTTTTATATTTGTAGGGTAATTCTCTGTTTTTTTTTTTTTTTGTTGTGCTTAAGGCGTTAGTTGTTTGCAATATTTTGTGAGGAGACTGGAATGGATATTGATGGTTCAGGATGACGATCTCGTGTCGTTCGCACGGATTTTCCTAAGAATAGCGCTATTCTACTCGCCACCGTAATTCCAGAGATAGAATGAATTCCAGTGTTTCGGTTTGAACTCTAATATTCGTATGACGAAGAGGTCTCGTGCATACGGAGCTCAACACTCAATTTATGTAATTTCGGCTTGTCGCTTTTCTATGTGATAATTAAAATTACGTATGCGGATTTAGTTTCGGTTATTTAGGGATGTGACTCTATTATTCGTAAAGCGATGAGATATCGCATTTACGGAGCTTAACACTTAATTTATCTCGTTCTTGGGTCATCGCGTTTGCGAATGCGCGATTTCCTTAAAACTACGTAGGTGGAATAATTCCAAGTTACTTCGGGTTTTGACTTGATTGTTCGTAAAGCGATTAGATATCACCTTTACGGAGCTTAACACTCAATTTATCCAATTCTGGGGTCATCGCGTTTGCTAATGCGCGATTTTCTTAAAACTACGTATGTGTTTCCACCTGTGTCTATTTGATCTTCAAGGGGGTGGGGTCTGCTTAGTTACTACTACCTGGGCTTGTCCTCATATGAGGCGTTCCGTGGTACCGTCGTAAGACGTACCGGTCAGCCTTTGTTTTGAATCATCAGACGTTTTAACTGGTGATTTATTATTTCGACATTCCATAGATAGGAGTAACCGTGTGACTTGCCTTTAGAGGCTCCGCCCTACTGATGTTTATGCGGTGAGCTTATAGGGGAATCGTGAGTGTCGTACCGTGAGGTAGTGTGTGTGTGTGAATTTACCTACATATCTTACTCGTCTTTGTTATTGTTTGGGTCCCTGGCTATAGCTTCGCTGTTCGCACAAGACACCGGGTTCGCAGCTATGACTAGCTAACTCTTCCTGTACCCCGGATACTGAAGCCGTTATTCACGATCAATTAAGCCACCTTATCGTGCCATTAAGAGGCTTACGATTCGGTTTCTTAATGATTGTGCAGCCGAGGTATTCGTAGGTTAC
>OZ012705.1:45740375-45856281 GCA_963942595.1 Cylloceria caligata | reverse complement strand
GTCTTCCCTGTCTTCCCTAGAATTAATTTCCCTATCCTGTTCGATAATATAAGAACAATTCTGAAGTCTCTTGATAAAATTTTTAACTTGGCGGTAAAAATATACATCGCACGGTTACCCGATGCCGAAATAACTATTGTTTTCCATGTTTTTATGATCAGTACCACCCTAGTTCTTGTAGTTGCGATAACCAATGAAAAGTTAATAAAAATATTGGTTATGCTTTTAAACTCGTGTATCCATTTGTCACAATTCTTTCCCTACCTTTCAACCAAAAAATAAGTAAATAAAAAAGCTGCTCGTTTTTCCTTATAACACCAAAATGATCCACAATAAAAAATTTTTTCCATTCCTTTACGGAAATGTTAATATTATCGCATAGTAGTTGCCGTAGAAATGATTAAATAATAATAATAATATTTTTTCATTACAAAGTCTACGCCGGGATTCGATCCGGCGATCCAGCGCTTACGAAGCGAAGACGTTGCCGACTACGCTACTCGCTCTGTTGAAAATTACTTAATGCAGAGAGTATATAGAGAGTATATGGACGCTCGGAAATTTTTAATATTTTATATCTCGAAAACGGCTGAGAAGCGCGTCCTATTACTTGCACCAATTGCACCCCTGGGTGCAACCTACATGTAAAAAAAATTTGGTCCGAATCGGTCGTGGAGGTCCCCTTGTAAGCTCTAAGCCTATATATGCGTAGAGAGTGGGGATGCTACGAACCACCGCACAAAGAGGAGACGGAGTATAGGGAAATTACATAGAGATGTGTGTTGTTTCATTCTCTCGCAGGCCAAATCCTATTAATCTATATCATTAGTCTCAACTTCAGTTACACTATTTCGTTTCATAACATCCAATTCACAACGATCCAAACGAAGTTTCACTTCAAAAATTATTTTCTTCTTTTAGAATATGAAAGTATTAATAATTGAACGTGTGGTTTATGATAATCAGGATGCTTCGAGATAAATCTCTTGCGCGTCTTATATCCCTCGTTGGTCGGTGACCGCGATTGGCACGTATCCTTCGACTCGATATATTAAGGCCTTACATACATCCAGCAGTGACTAAAAAGCGCTAAAAGAAAAACTATTTTTAGAGATGGCAATAGAAATTAATAAAAATAATTTTTACACATTGTTTATTAGTATTTAAACTTTGTAAAAAAATTTATTCCATTTTTTTTTTCAAAAATTACAACATAAAAATCACCTTTCCCAAAGCACTATGGTGAAAAGTTGCTCCACGGTCTGCATCATTTTTTCTTGAAATGTTGATAGATCTGCAAAACGTAAAAAAATTCTTGTAAAATAAAGTTGTAGTTATAGTCTGTCGAGCCGGATTTTTGAAATTCGAGAAATTTAGCAATTCATGGCAGTTTAAAAAAAAGGGTGCATTTTGTGTCATAAATGTCACACTTTAATTATGTTTATAAAATTTTTTAATCACAATATCAAAAATCCAACTCGACAGACTATAGAGGAAACAATTTCGAATATTTAAAAAAAAAAAGCATGAAAAAATATTAAAAACTGTATGAGTTATCACGCAGACCGTGCCAGAAAAAGTAGTTTTTAAAAAAATGCATTTAAAGTTTCAAGTGCGTTTCGCTCGAGGTCGCACGCAGCTAAAGCTAGAACTGTATGAATTAAAAAATTTATTTTGTTAACTTACGTCTAATCTCCTATTCCAGTTTCATATTGTATGACTTCCTTGTCAGTAAACAATTGTTGCTGTTTATTTTTTTCCAATCGACGAGTTGTTCTGGCCTCTTTTGTTGCTTTGGTAGCGTTGATTCGTGCGTGTTTTAGCCGGTTCGCATTTTCTCCAAGACAATAGTGGTACCCCTCGTATCCAATTGTTATTCCAAGTAATCTTTCAATTCTTAATAAAGCCTCTGCCCCATTATTAAAAATACATACAGCAACATTGGCAGCTATATCAACTATTCTCTTACTACCTGGACTACATTTGCGTGCAATCTTCCAAATTTTTGAATTGAGACTCTCATTGACATTTTGTGTAAATCCACCCAAGCATTTTTCCAGTAATTGATCGTCACTTAATGATTCATAGATGGGTTTTATTGCCTGCAGTACAATTTCAGGTAAAGCGGCTTTGTGCTTGTATGTATCTAATGTACCTTCGGCTTTTGCTCTCTGCCAATCACACCAACTTTCTTCTCTAGGTGGACAATAAGTATGCTGAGGTTTTTCGTCCGTTGATGATTTATGGTAGAATGTCGCCCATATAGCATTTTTCATATTTTCCAGAGAGTCAATATTGTTTCTTATTGCTAAACCGCAATAAATAGTTAGCTCGTCTATTAGTTTAGCAGTAAGTTTTCCACGTCCTCCCAAACTAACTCGTTTGCTTTGATTCGATGTAATTTTTGCGTTTTTCTTTTTAGTCGTTGATTCCTCTTCTTTGATAATTGACGTCGATTTTCTGCTATCGCTAACGACTTGGCGGAGACGCTTACCCATACGTTTTTGAACATGACTGACGTATTTTTTCTTTTTTACCTCGAGGTCTTCATACGGCTGAGCATTCCTGATTCTTGAAAAAGTTTTTGTATCACCGTCACCTATGTAATATTCATATTTAATCCCATAGTTTTCTAATGATCTCTGAAACATTTCCACAGCACTATTTGGCTCCATTATCCCAGAGCTTCCTGTGTGATTTGCTGCACAATGTTCTTGATGGTTTTCTAACCACGATTCATACTCAGCCGTATCTTTTTGCTTTTCGTGAATTTCGCACTCTTTGCAATATCTACTTTTTACCACGAAGTCGATAACTTTTCCCGTGAAATAACCAATTAATGTTGTAACTCCGTAAAGCGAAGAAAAGCCTCTCTTCATCCAAGTACCATCGCCGGATACAATGATTCCATTCTGAGATAATTGTAGTTTATCTTATTGCCACATTCTTGAACTCCTTCTTCAGCAGCAGCTTTCATAGATGCTTTAGCGACGACTGTTGAAGCTCCTTCAACATTTTTCATAATTGAATCGAAGCTTGTTTGTGCGATGCATGATGCTAAATCAATGACACCACAAAAAAGCTGCATTGCCTTCAATCCTTTTCCTAACAGTCGGACAGCGAATGTGAAGCGTCGATTTATCTCGTATGCAGTGTTTATCAAAGGCGATGAAAAAACACTCTGGATATTATCGTCACACTTTGTACAAAAAACATTCAATTTGAAACCAAGTCCACGGGGACTTGCTTTTAAAAATTTGATATCGCCACCACATGTACGACAGACCACACACTCCGAAATAGCTGCAAAAACCGCAGTAAACTGTAAAATGCAGTATGACAAGGTTGAGTCGAATGAAACCTCATGTAATCGTCCTGATAATTTTTTTGCAGCCGAAATAGTGTATTTTGTTTCACTTTCCATTTTATCTGGCCTCTGAGAACGCTTCTTCCTTTTAGGACGTGAACATCGTTCATTTTTACTGCCTTTACGATCTAGACTGCGCCGTTTTAACATTTTCGAAAATCACAAATACGACACACAACTGCTCGCTTCGAACGATCAAAAAGAACTAACCTTCAATTTCAGAAACCTGAATATATTCGCATAATGCTTTATAAACGTCCCTACACATACTGTAGGATAACTAAAGAACCGACAGGCTAAAAGGCTCCGAGGGTAAAGGCCAGCTGCCTCAAACAAGTCTGCGCAGGTAGGTGCGCATCAGGCCCTCTCGTTGGACAGTCGGGTTTTCTATAATAACTTTCGATTTATAGGGAATTTTTACAATCGACTTTCACAGAAATACGCCTAAAACTATAGAGAATAATAATCTGTAAAAAAAATCGAATTTTTGAAATTTCCGGACTTATGTAAGGCCTTAAGATTTCGGATTACGCGCTACTCGGATGGCCGCTATCGGTTTTTCTTGCTCATATTGAAATAATATTTCCGCGAGTGACGATTGTATGCATGTAAATGAGATAGACAGAAGAAAACGAAGGACAGAATATCAGTGGACACAGGAGTGTGAAATAGAATAACTTCAGGAATATGTCATAACCTGTTATCACTATAACGTCTCAGAGGATGGCATTATTTTCAAGTTCATGATACCCTCTAGCCGCACCTGGATTAAATTGCAAAGTGTTGAGATGTAACTATTTTATGCCGTCAAGTTGGTCATGCGTCAAGACTAAATGACTTTATAACGTGTTGCTGGTGCATGCGCACAGAGAAAAATCTAGAACAACAAATGTATGTCCGACCGACACGTGTAAGTCTCTCTTTTATTGTAAGAAAATTGTAAAATATATCAGGGGTACAAATTGAAAATGCGGGTTTGATAACAGATGGCGTTACTAACGCTATACGCATCAGGCAGTACTGTGACTATGTTCATGTCAAAGCTACGTCTTATAGCTTTAATTTTCAGTATGTGTCAATTTGTCGCAGTGTCAAATTCATAGTTTTTTTGAGCTCTCAATATGTCGAGTTTCGTGCCAACAAAACAGCATTTGCGGGAAGTTTTAATTTACTTCTTTAATTTGAAGAAAAGTGCTGCTGAAGCACATCGATTGGTCTCCGAGGCTTATCCGAGTCATGTTCCATCGGTTTCAACGTGCGAGAGATGGTTTGTGCGGTTTAGAAGTGGTGATTTTGACGTTGAGGACAAAGAGCGGCCGGGCCAAGTGAAAAAGTTTGAGAATGCTGAATTGGAGGCAATACTCAATGAAGACTCGTGTCAAACTCAACAAGAGCTCGCAGATTCATTGGGAGTGACACAACAAGCCATTTCCCATCGTATAAAAGCCCTCGGAATGATCCAAAAGCAAGGACATTGGGTGCCGTATGAGCTGAAGCCGAGAGACGTCGAGCGCCGTTTTTTTGCATGCGAACTGCTGCTCGAACGGCAAAAACGGAAGGGTTTTTTGCATCGCATTGTCACTGGTGATGAAAAGTGGATCCATTACGATAACCCGAAGCGCAAAAAATCATATGGTTACCCCGGCCATGCATCATCATCGACGGCCAAACCAAATATTCACGGCGCCAAGCTCATGCTCTGTATTAGGTGGGACCAGCTGGGTGTGGTGTATTATGAGCTATTGAAATCGAACGAAACCATCACAGGAACACTATACCGAACTCAATTGATGCGTTTGAGCCGCGCACTCAAAGAAAAACGGCCACAATACGAGCAAAGACACGACAAAGTAATTTTGCAACATGACAACGCTCGGCCACATGTTGCAGCGCCGGTCAAAACATACCTACAAACGCTGAAATGGGAAGTCTTACCCCACCCGCCGTATAGCCCAGATATTGCTCCTTCCGATTACCACCTTTTCCGATCGATGACACATGGCCTAGCTGACCAGCGCTTCCATTCTTACGAAGAAGCCCAAAAATGGGTCGATGACTGGATAGCAGCCAAGCCGGCCGAATTTTTTCGCGACGGTATCCGTAAATTGCCAGAAAGATGGGAAAAAGTTGTGGCTAGCGATGGACAATACTTTGAATAATTCATTTGTTACCATTTTTTCAGAATAAACGTTCAAAAATAGAAAAAAATCCCGCATTTTCAATTTGTACTCCTGATATATTGCTGTAGCGAACACAAATATCGGACAGACATCAATAGAAGAAAGTATAGAGTTTTTTTTTAAAGTGCTCATTTTTAATTATATTCATATTTTATCTCACAAGAAGAGTTTATTATTTCCACGTGTAAGTCTCTCTTTTATTGTAAGAAAATTGTAAAATATATATTGGTGTAGCGAACACAAATATCGGACAGACATCAATAGAAGAAAGTATAGAGTTTTTTTTAAAGTGCTCATTCTTAATTATATTCATATTTTATCTCACAAGAAGAGTTTATTATTTCCAAGGACCCATCCAAATCCACACATAACCTACAAAACGATAACACAAAGCAATTCAGAGGCCACTAAATCCATGATACCTACTAGCAGCATCCCTAGCATTCAGTATGTCTTTAACTGTGTACGCGATCAGTTCCCGACAACAACAAAATACGTATCCGCGGCGTCGTCAGGACGATTTGGGTGTAGCGTTTTGGTGCCGCATGAATTTAAATTAAAGTATTTAAATTTATATAAATGCTAAGGGAGGAGAGGAGTGAGGATATAAGTGGGATGGAGCAAACGCGTAAACATACTACTCATGTGCTATAGAAGAGCATTTCCGTTAAAGCGGATTAATCTCCCATTTTCTAATTTTTGTGATTACATTTTTCAGCAAAATATCAAGAGACTCCGTAATGCAATTGTTAATAACTTTTAAAAATCATCGCTTAGAGGGTATGATGAAATGTCATAAATCTAGGTTCGAATGTCTTCTCGAAGAATCGCTGCGCTACTTTCATTACACGCAATCGTTCCTCGCGTTCATCGGTTTCTCTCTGCGTGTACCAATGATTTCATAAATGTTGACATCCGGTACGTTGAAAACAAACGATAGAAATTGTTTTCTGGTTCTTCATTATAATTATCTCATCCCCATATTTGGATTTGAGTTTTTTTTAACTGCACATTCGTCGGGAAGGCAACCTTTGATTAGGCTCATCAAATCAGGCAATGAAAACTGCCAATCATCGCTATTTTTAAGAACATTGTAAATAACCCACTTTGCAGTTATGATATCGTCGACCATTGGACGTCCACCTTTGTCCCCTGTTGCTGGATATATGAAGATTTTGATGGAATAGCGTTCATGTAGAATCGCTTCAAAAATGACCAAGTCTGAATCTGTGTCTATACGCCGTGTTATTTCCCGGCTCCATTTGTCGTTTCTCTTTCTAGCCGCTTGTTTCATACGCTTTATTTGATAAGTAGACTTAAAACACTGTGTACTTGATACGTTTCTTATGAGTCGCGCCATACATTTCTCTCTCGCTCTCTCGCTATACAGCGATACTTATCTAAAGAGACGAACAAGTCAGAGCTCAAAAGTTTTGGTACATCGAAGATTGACTATCGCTTGAAGGTACGGCGTCTACATGGATTACCGTATATGACCAAAACGTTAAAAAAATACGATGGCTGTTAAGTCAAAAGTGGCCTATCTTTTACTCCTCCAAAATATCAAGGCATAGTGAATAAAATAACTATTCAGTTCACTACTCTACTAATTGATTAAAAATATTACAACAGAAAGGATGCAGCATTTTATTGAGTATAGTTGCAACGAGCCGCTAACTTACAGTCTTGGAAAATAGCAGAACTTGTCTAACGCCATGACGAGTATGTCAAAGCCTGTTCGGTTCCGTGTGTACAAAATAGATGATTTTAATTAATTTTTTTTAATTTTAAATAATTTATCTAAATATATTATGTTTTTTTTTTTAATCACAAAAAAAACTTAGGATGTTTCACTTTCCGTGTTTCTTACATTATTTATAGTTGAAATGAAACGCATAAAGTTTTTTGTATTTGAAAAAAAAAAAATTATTCCAATAAAGATTTTTTTATTTCTGAAAAAAATCTATTTTTATTTCAAATTATTTTTTATAAATAGATTTCGGACTTGGTGACTATAATTGATTTTAAATCTTCTTTGAAAGGTGACATGCTTATTTATTTAATGGTTTTGTAGGGAGTAAAGATATTTTTCGTACAGAGTGTGCTTGGTGGCATTTTTTTTATAGAGAATCTGTTTTTTGGGTATAATGAGTTACGCAGAGATATTAAGAATGTAGATAATATAGATCGTTTCATATGGTGTTTAAGGTAGTATTAGAAATGAATAAATGGAAGGACGGGAATAAAGTGAATGGGAATGAGAGGAGTAGCATGTACCCTAGGAATAGATAAGATAGCGACTAGGAATTAAGGAAATGTAAATTGTAATGGAGTGAAATCTTGTTTATTCTTCAGATATAACTGTAGTAGTAGCTATTAGCTAACAAAAACCTATCAATCTGCTCTCTTTCGCATCCTCAAGTACTGGAACATAGCCATACTATCTACTTACGCTTGTCCTTTTGCTGGGTCACTCTGCCACGCATGAGCAACTTTGCGAGTGTGCTATACTTATGTCTGAGCCAGATTCCATCGATCGAGAGACCTTCTACTCATGCGTGTTTGATTACAAGTCGATTACGTCGTGTTCTTTTGTCACGCTTGGTGGTAACGTCTGATATAACCTCACCTCTAAGAACCAGGAACTTCACAGTCAACACTTGTTTGCCCTACCTGACCGTCTCAGATATCTACTGTCATCCTTGCCATTAAATGCCCTCAAGTTCGTATGCCTAATAAATGTGTGAAATGTACCAATAGCGTAACACGTCTGATATTAAAGTGCTCAACCTGTTGCAAAAATTTTCCTCGAGGTTGTCTAGAAACATATGTGAATTATAAGTCAGCGTCACGTGGCTTCTAGCAAGCTCTAAGCACAGATGTTGAGCAAGTTGTAATCTCTGAATCATCAGTTCGTATGGATGATCGAATGGATCTGTCTGACAGGTCAAATTCAGTGCGTAATTCCGATTTGCATAGTATGTTGAATGCATTCATAGAGCAAAGTATGTGATAAATGAAGACATTAAAGAAAAACTAAGCGAAAGTCCTGAATTAGCGATAAGTATTAGAGATCATGATATTAGATTTGTCAAAGTTGATCAACAATGCACACGTTTCTTAGGGAATAGTCCAAATTTGATTGCAAGCACGACTGCTTCGAAGAGCTGCACTGCAATCACAATTTCAGATATTCCTAGTGAGATACACGTCGGGATAGACCAAATACTACTAAAAGTACTTAATGCCATTGGCGTACCTCACCTAGATGATGATATCTTAAAAACACGTGAAGTTATGAAAAAAGCTGGAAATCCTATAAATCCAAATGCAACTTCAATCTCAAACTCTGCGACAACGAGTAATATCAAGACCATTATTATCACCCTAAAATCTGAAACTGTTCGAGATTTAATTCTCCTTAAAAAAAGTGAAAAGCGAAACCTTACGGTTCATGAAATGCTTGGGACAAATCATGGTGGTAACATCTATTTAAATTAGGTTGTGCCCCCTATGATGTACGACCTACTCACTCGTATCAAAGCCAGAGCCAAAGTGAAATTGTATAAATATATGTGGATTCGTGATAGGAAAACTTTAGTGAGACGTGCGCATGTAGAACCAATTATACAAATCCCATCGGATAGTAACCTGGCAAAATTAATTTGACTTAAACCAGCAGATAATTCAGTAGGGACAATAACGAGACAATCCACTTCTGCTTCCTCTCAAATAAAAATTGCCCAGTTCAATGCTACTTCATGATTGGCAGTCATATAATTTAACAGGCTTTACTTCACTTCATTTTTGTAATTTCGATATCTGAAACTTGGCTATATGATGGCATTTCTGATGATCTTAGCAAACTTGATGATTACTTCGTTATTCGTAATGATTGTGAAGTAAAGAGAGGAGGTGTCGTAGCATTTAATAGCCATCATTCCCTTAAAGCGAAAATTATAGCATAACTAGGTGACCCGGCAAACGTTGTTTTGCCATATAAATAATTTCCTAGTAATTTCTAGTGTAGACAAAAAATAGCTTACTTATTGTAAGTATGTATGTATGTTAGAATGTGTATATTGTATGTATGTAAGAATGTGGTATATGCGTGAAATAAGCATGGAGCGCTGTGAACGATGAGGGAATATAAAAATAACAAAAGGCAAACATTATTTTTAAGTTATTATAATTTATTCCTTAAAATTATATATCATTAATTAAACAATTACGACAGTAATACTATTAAACAATATCAATCTCTTAATGCTATAGCGTGAACAATATTTTTTGTTAGTCCATCTTTAGCTAACACAAACAAACTGGATGGTTTACCCACTCGAGAGCATGCCACGTATAATTGTCCGTGTGAAAAACATGGTGTTCTCAGATCTAATCCACAAACAGACATCGTTTGACCTTGGGATTTGTTGATAGTCATTGCAAATGCCAATCTAATCGGAAACTGAATACGTTTGAATTGAATTGGCACATCTGTAGGTATAATAGGAATCCGTGGTATGAGTATATTTTCACCTCTGAACTTGCCATTTAAAATCCTGGCTTCGATCACGTTTTTCATTAATTTTTGAATGACTAATCGCGTACCGTTGCACAGCCGGGGCGGGTTCAAATTACGAAGCAAGATAATTGGAGATCCAACCTTTAATTGTAAATTATGCGGTGGCATGCCTGGCAAATCCAGTGAGTTCAAAAACTCTGTGGGAAAATTTACTGCTTCGCTGTCGTCGTAAACTGTATCAATAGATTTATATGATACCAAGTTCCCTGGCAACAACATTTGTATCTTCAGATTTAAATTGTCAACGTCTACATTTTTTGCCGCTAAAATCGCTCTTTCTGCAAGCCACTCATGATTTATGTACTGTGTGTGTACATCGGGAAATATTTGTTCAATGAGAGTATCTTGCGAATCAGCGATTGTGCAGAAATCGGTAGGTAATTTTACGTATCCAGTTTCATCTATAGCAACTTTTCCATCACCGATATCTAAGAGTTGTTTTGAAAATGTTTCAGCGGATGGATCTTGAAGCATTTGAACGCGCATATTTATTTTTAGCTGTAATTTTTCAACATTACGCCACAATGGAGATGATTTTAAGCAAGCGTTGATCTCATCAGCGTATGTTGAACGTGGAATGACTGGAAGTGTTTGTCTGAAATCACCTGAAAGGACCAACAGAGTTCCGCCAAATAGTTTGTCACTGTTTTTAATATCTTTCAATGTCCTGTTCAACGCCTCAAGTGAATGTTTGTGTGCCATAGTACATTCATCCCAAATAATAATTTTACACCGTTTCAGCACAGTGGCCATGGACGATTGTTTCTTAATGTTGCATACTGCGTCAGGGTTATTCTGAATATTTAGTGGCAGCTTAAATACTGAATGAGCTGTTCTACCTCCATCCAATAAAGTTGCTGCAATGCCCGATGATGCAACGGCCAATGCGATGCCATTATTTGATCGTATTTCAGCAAGAATTAGCGAAATAACGAATGTTTTGCCAGTTCCACCCGGTGCATCCAAAAAGAAGAACCCACCTTGTCCAGCTGAAACTGCGAGCATAATGCGATCATAAATGGTTCTTTGTTCCTCATTCATTAGTGGGACATTGCGGGCAACAATCGCTGCCATTTCTACAGTACTGTACTGCAGTTCACGATTCATTTCAGTATTCATTAAATCAGATGCAGTTCGATTTGGCGAATTCATACCGAAATTACTAAGTGGTAAGTTGGCAATGACAATGCAAAGATCCTCAATAGCAATCAATGCTTCATTGTACATTTCGTCACTGAATGTTATGGTTAGATCGTGGCACCGTATACGATGTTGATGCAATATATCATCAGTCATTGAATCTTTGTGATTTTCCCATAATATCTGTGCTCGGGCTGGGAAACATGTAGTCAACACTATAGCGAATAGTAGACGAATTTGTATTGCTGTACAGTTCAATGCAGCTTCAACAAGCATGCATTCCCACTGGTTGTCGTCTTCCAGCAAGCCGAGTGCAAGGCATGCATCTTTATACGTTGGATATTGTTGCCCATTCACTTTACGTATATCTTGAAATGATAATGGGCCAGTAACATTAACCAACAACAGTCGAAGATAAAAGCACTCCGTGTGTCTTGGATTGACTGTAAATAATCGCCCCAAGGCGTTTGATTTAAATAAATTGAGACATGCAGCAACTGGTGAGCCTTGCTTGCGGGGCATCCATGTTTTTGTTTGAGTCCATGTGAAATAGCGTGGTACTTGTGAATAGAGTAATGTTCGTGCGAAGGCACCAAAATCATCCGCACGATTACACAATTCAAAAAATGCAGTGAGTGTAGTTTTAGGTGGATTTATTGCACGATCAATCGCTGTCTCGTTCGTGAAAAATACACGCTGACCGTTTTCAAGATGGATGGCTAACTGAACAACTGCTGGATCCCGTTCATGAATTGGAAAACCAAAGATACGCCAAGCAGCTTCATTGGAGCTGATGTACCGACCAATTTGGTAGAGCGTTATTTCATCGTTTTTATTCACTGGAGGAGCATTCACATTAGTATTTTCCACTCTAAACACAGCCATATCACTGCCTTTATGGACATACTTGCAAATGTATTTGATGCTCTTCACAGAACTGCAGAACTCAACATTAATATGAGCATTATATGTCTTGCTCAGCAGAGGCGAATATGGCACCACCCAACGATTGTCAATATCAATGTCTGTGTTGATGATATTTTTAATAAATGATTGTCCGCCATTTTCAGGATTTCTTCGACGATATATTGGGTATCCGTCGACATTTGTGACCGTATCATTGGTAAAATCTTTAGGGAAATTTTTAGTACATTTTCCATCAGCCATGCAAGGCGATGAACTATTAAGAGTACCACATGGACCATGAATCATGTTTGTTGTAACAATATCAAACAGCAGTTGGTCAGTGGATGGATCTGGAATTTCCGCAGAAATGATACTATCGATTTCTTCAGGACGGATTTTGTCGATGAACCAAACCAAAATGTGTGCATGAGGTAATCCTCGCTTTTGCCACTCAACCGAATACATCCAGCAACGTGTGGGACCAAATACATGTGATGTAGTAATGAAACTTATTAAAGACTTCAACTTTTGTCTGAACACACGTGCTGTAATGTCATGGCGATGTATTGCATTTTGGCCAGGCAGTAGGAAAGATGTAATCTCTGGCCATTTTGGATTACATGTGAACGTGATAAATAAACATGGTCGTCCATATTCGCGCACGAAAGTCAGAGCATCCTGTATATATTCTTGCATATGACGTGGACTGCCTACGTACGATGATGGTAAAATGACATGGTTACCAATTTCGGCGACGTCGGCGTTGTTGTTGATAGCGTCTCGCAAATGAATGTACTCTTCCGCGCGCAGCTTTTGTTGATTATATCGTAAGTATCGTAGTCGTTCGCTCTCAATCTTCGCGTACATGTCGACCATGAATTGTTGACAAAGCTCACGACATCGTAAAATGACGTTGTCCAGGCCACGTCTAATCATTAATCGGTACGCATAATAATCCTTTGAGCTAACGTTCTTGTTTATTTCAGCTCCTGTAATATTTGTTCATAAAAATTAATTTAAATTTATTACGTTCAATAATTTAATTGTTTTGTTAAATGATTAATGATCAAATTAATAATCAATGAAGTACCTGATACGGGATCTCGTTGTTTTATGTTTATGCAATATCCGTCTTGTCCCTTCCAGAATATTAGCGGATATTGGAGAGCGTCATATGAACGATGTGTATCAGCAATGAACTGAAGATTATTATTTCTTCTACGAATCACAATTTCTCGTGCAGCTGTACAATCGCCAACCATGATTCCAGCAACATCATCAACAACGGGTGCATTGAATCTACGAATATGCTCTCCAGCTGGTGTTTTATCAGGATTAATGACGATAGCGTGATTATCGCTTTGTAATTGGTGCATATGTGATTTGAATATTTTCAACAACTCGTTGTGCTCGTTCAAAAGAGCATCTAGCTCGCTGACGATGCGCCTGGCATAAAGTGAATCAAGGTTATTATAATCACAACGTGCATTCACGCGATTGGCAAGTGCGCTTCCGGAATCCTCGCCGCCCATAAAGTAGATTTGTAAGAATTTATGTGGTTCGTTTGGCATTGGCAGCAGTGAGCCCATTTTATGATAAACTTGGCCTCTGATTTTGAATGTAGAATTGAATTGTTGACCATTTGCATTAGTATTTCGAACTATTTCTGTTGCTCCGAACGATGTCATTTGAAAGCATGAATTGAATCTTCGAATTGACTTCAGGAACACGTTAGAATCTGGATCCGTGCCGATAAGTAAGCCGTTCAATGGTTCAGGTGGTGTTTCAATTTCAGGTAGTTGCACTTTTCCTGACGCGCAACACATCCCAGCTGGCTCATTTTTGAATTTCAGAGCATGACAATGCGGACATTCCTTGTCCATAGCACCAATTACCACTTTTGAATGAGCATAATATTCAATATCGGGCTCATACTGGAATGCTAGACGCAGGAATGAATCAGATATAAATGCTCGATGTACCTGTTGTCGTTGTTGGTCATTTGTTCTTCGTCTATTGACTGTGAAACGGCGTGATTGTCGTTGTTCTAATCTTCTGACTTCATTGCGTTCAGCTCGTGTATCTTCTGGCTCTTCTTGATGCAATTGCGCCATTCTGACACGTGCATCAGTACTTTGTTGCTGGATTTGTTCTTCTGTTCTTTCGGATCTGCTATTTCGCAAGTTTCGAGCTTTACTTGTACTGCGGCTCAAATCAGCCCCTTTGCGTTTTCTTGGCATTGCTCACTGTACAAAACATACATAAATAGAATTAATGAAATTATTTAATGATGAAAAATGTTAAAAGTATAATTAGGGCCAGGATTTTTGCCGCAGTTTTGAAATGATTAGTTTTAATTTATGAAATTATAACAAAAATATAAGTTTTATGGAAAAATTTTTCAAACAAAAGTAAAAAATTAAATTTTATGAAAACATTGTCTCTTATAATTTTTTCATACAACCAATATTTCCATTGACATTTCAAAATAAAGATTCATAATGATTGATTTTTTGGAAACTATGAAAATCTTAATTGTTCAATTGCATTTTTTTAATAAAATTAAATTAAAATTACATTTTTATAAGATCAACAACATTTTCGATATTAATAAAAAAAAGTATACTTACAACACAAAATCCGTTGTTATTGGAAGCTCGTGTCACGTGTTGAGTACTTTTGAGGTTATAAAATCACTTGATTAACTAATCGTGCAAAATACACTAAAAATTGATAATTTAATTATTATTGATAAAATAGGAATGATTAAAAGTTAATATGAGAGTGACACTGAGATAGCAAAATAATAATTGTCAACGTTACTACTACACTTGATGCATAAACAATAATGATGGCCGACAACTGTGTAGGGAGTGAGAAAGAAAGGAGACCGGCTTCGTTCTCATCCCTACTCCGTGCTGTTTACTGGGTCAGAAGTGACACCTGTAGACATCTGGCGGGGATAACTAATTAAATGACGATTGATCAGTTTTCGACCGGAGAGGAAAAATGATTAAACTACTAAAATGGCTATTAAAAAATAAGGGTTGATCGTAGAAGGGTGAAAATTGAGGATTGTATGTATTTTTGTATGTTGTATCATAAAAAAATAGAAATTAAAAATTTTGTCTAAAAAATAAATAAATAAATTTAGGGGTGGACTACCCCTAACATTTAGGGGGATGAAAAATAGATGTTGGCCGATTCTCATAGATACCGGATAAGCACAAAAAATTTCATCAAAATCGGTCAAGCCGTTTCGGAGGAGTATGGCAACGAAAACTGTGACACGAGAATTTTATATATTAGATCTTCGAGTATTTTTACGAATTCGCCAGAATACATATTAAATGATATTCACCTTATAAACTGAGATTCATTGCTTTTTGCATCGATTTATAGAAGACTTAAGGCCGCCTTCTTGTTGATTCCGAATTCATACTCACTGAAATAGTGCATTTATACCAAAACATTCTTATAATGGAATACCTGAATTGCAACATGGTTTCTAACAATTTCGGAAGTAAGTATTTACATGAGTGGATAAATTCACAAGCTTTTCATTTAATTACCTCTAACTCCACTTTTCATACTCCGTCCTCTGACTCATGGCTTCAAATCTTCATTCTAGATAATTTGGATAAAATAGCTTCTTATTCGAAGTCTACTAACTATTTTATTGCAGGTTATATTCTAAAATTAACATATAAGTTGAATATTGCTTGTGTCATCAATTCCATAATTTGTCGACGTAGTTATAAGAACTTATGTGACAATGGGTTTCTTGAATGGTTAAGAGAAGGTGTTCAAACATTTTTGATTTCAAGTAATAATGTTATCACGCCAAGTTCTGTTGATTATCTTTACTCCGAGTTCTCCGACATGCTTATAACTGGCTTAAACAAGTTTGCACCGATCTGTACCTTCACCAATCAGAAATCTCCGGCGCCTTGACTTTCAGATGAGCTCAAAACCAGAATTCGGATGCGTTACGCTTTATACAATATATATATATTGTGACGTAGTCACGACTAGGAAAGAAAAAAAAATAATAATGAGAATAAAATAAAACACAAAATACCAATAAATGCAAATAAAATCATTTATTGGTAGTACCTACAAAAGATAAAGAAAAATAGAAAGATATACAAATCACTGTGGATAAAACCATTTAATTGCACATTCACAAATACAAAATAGCAAAAATAAGAAAAGTAAGAAGATAGGAAAGATTAAATTAACAGTAAAGTCTAGGCGAGACCACGAAACAGGCTGAATCCTGTCAAATTCCTTCGCTGCCGAAAAACAGCGGGTCAGCGACCGGCTGGCCTCGCTTGGGCAGTGAGGGGACGTAGGGGCACGGTGGAGGGGCGACCTGAAACAAAAGAAATTACATGAGATAATAGAAAAAACTAAGCTTCAACTAAGAGAGGGGCTTATTCGTTTTGGACAGTCACAGAGTCAGGAGTCGCTGGTGCGCTGAATAGAAATATTAAATATTCTGAAATTCATATTTAAATCCAAGAAGTCTATTAGAAAAGGGTGTGAGTGAGCCCATAAAATTTGTAAAGACATAAAAAAAAAAACAAAAGAATACAGAACAGTCAGTGGAGGACTAATAAAAAGATTTATACCGGACAGCCGTGAACCGTGTAAAGACAGAAAATATTATAAATAACGAATTAAGAATAGGAAGTGGGTCGCATTAGGGTGAATAATTAGGATTATTTTAGGAGAATTAAGAAAATAACATAAGAAGGTTTGGGTAGAATAATTAGCAATAAGTCCAGTTAGATTCTAAGAAGTATTATTAACGCAGCGCATCGATAAGTGGTAAAGACTCGGTGTTGGCACCAAGAGGTTGCCAAATGAAAAGCCTATAGAAAGGAAAAAGTGAAACAACAAGGAGGAAGAAAAGAGAATAACAAATAACAGTTAGAGAAATTATAACTGAAAGACATACTACAGTAGGTTTAAGATCTGCGATAGGTCCCCGCTTCAAGAGAAGAGAGACACTTGGAGCAAGATTTTGAAATAAAGCTCAGAGAATTAATTAATAAATAGGATTAGGAGGGCACTTGTCAGCCCGACCCATAGAAACTCGATTCATAATTTTAGGATAATTAGAAAAATAATTAGGATAGAAACAATTTCAAGAGTTTTGTCAAGCACGTTGCATGAGAACGACACCACTCAACAGATAGAAAGGAGAAGAGAATAATAAATTAAAAGACCAACTCACCAAGAGCGAAGAATAACAGGGAGATCCAGGCCCAACGCTGAAGTTTTTTTTTGAGAAATCTGATAACTGTTTGTTAAATAATTAAGAGTCACTGAAAAATTGTGAAACGGAAACCGTCATCATTCGGCACACAAAGTACATTATTCGCGAACCAGGATCACTGTCATCACCATAAAACACACTGAGAATATCACGGGGACAGCACGACCATAACGGGGGCCGAAAGCGAAACCGCACGAAAAACAAACTATACTATATAACAAACGAAGCAAGCCCAGCAGACCGCACGTCAGCCACCAGGCGGGAAAAAGATCAAGACGGCTGACAAGGGGACCACATGGTCGTCGGATTTTTGTAATTTTTTATACTCATGGTACGTAAAGTTGAGACCCCAAATATGAATATCCCCAAGTAATACGACGCCATATTCAGAAATTCTCGAGAAAATCGACTTTGAAGTTAGAGCGAGCAACTAAAATAGAGAAACAAAAACCGAAGTTTCAACTGAGTGAATAGCTCAGCAGTTCGAACCGAGACGCCGGACCGATAACACGTAAAATTTGTTCTACTCGTGTAGCGTCTAGCATACTTCTCAACTTTCTCCACTCGGTTCTTATCTATCTAATAGTCAATCTCATCTGCACCCAGCCTACCACTCATAACATCTGCTTCTCAATTGGACATATAATCATTACATAACTAATTAAAAATAGCTTTGTACCCTTAAACTGATTTTCTCACTCAATACCATCCCCATATACTAACTTCTCCTACACGCCGCCCCCTCCTCCTCGCGACCATTACCTCTACCCCCTTTATGACCTACTCTTACTATCTCAACCACTAATGCCCATCCTAAGTGCATCAGACTTCACCCAGTGCAGCTAAAAGTGTAATAAATTTTCTCACTCGGCAGTCTCTCCGATTCAAATTTTCATCAACAACGGCACAGAGAATCGTATCTCATCCAACGGCTCATCTGTTTACATCGTCGCAGTAAGTAGTCTTAATACATAGTCAACTACGTCTACCGACAATGTTAATCTCTCAACGGGGGCTCCCGAGCAATCCATCTCTAATACCCACACGATGGCCGGACCCTCTACAGAAATAACCCCACGGCCCGACTCACCGACTACAATATCACCTATTGCCGCCAACATCCCTCAGAACTTTAAATTTACTTCAAATAACCTAGACTACTTATATAAAAAACTAGTCAAAGAGTCATCCAAACCAAATATGTCGAATATCAAACCTAATCTTTCTACCGGTAGAAAACGAAAAATTACTCCTAATGTACAAGAACTCACCCCGCCCACGCCGCAGCAGGATATAGATAACCAAGACTGGACTCAGCCTAAACGTACCACAAAATCTCGTCGCGTAATTTCCTCCGATCAAACACAAATAAACACATCGAACCAATTCGACAATTTATCTGACATAGAGGAGGATGAACAAAATTCACCCAACACCGTACAACCTTCCCCTAAAGCCAAGCAATATAGACCACCCCCAATTTTTACATCCAACACCGAATTCCCAACATTAATAACACTAATTACTAACCTCGCAATTAATAAAAAACACGTAACTATCAATGAAACAAATAATAACCACCATACCATTTACCTCAGCAATTTCGCTGATTTCGAGAAATTCTGCACTCAGGCTAAATCTTTAAATATCGAATACTATACATTCACCCCTAAAAATTTAAAACCTAAAATATATGTCTTAAAAGGCATTAAAGGCAACTTCTCCGAAGCGGACATCCTAGACGAAATAACCAACCTTAAAATACCCACCCTAAACATCATAAAAATAAACAAATTAAATTTCGATAACCAAAATCCAAACCGATACCACTACTTAGTCCACATATCTCAGGATAGCCCATCAAAAGAATTATATAACATCAAATCCCTGGCATATCAAAAAACCAAATGGGAATTACTTAGAAAAAAATATATATACCAATGTCGAAAATGTCAAAGAATCGGTCACACGAGCGCTAATTGTAACCTCTCATACAGATGCGTAAAGTGTTCACTTTCCCACGATCCCGGCAAATGCACCATCTCTCAAATAACCGACAAAGCCAATTTAAAATGTGCCAACTGCAATGCTCAAGGCCACCCAGCATCCTACAAAGGATGCCCTTACATTAAATTAGCCATCGCAATCAAGAAAGATAACCTCACCAAAAATAAAACAACACTTCAACGAAATATACAGAATATCGCCAAAACCACAATCCCAAATTTTTCTTACGCTCAAGCCCTCTCTAATGCAATACCTCAGCAAATTCAGAACTCCACAAAGCATCAGACCGAACAAATAGACCCGATGACAACGCAGAACCTGATTAATCAGCAAAACATTCAAAACCCTCCTATATTTGGACCATACCCCCCAAAAGCACCGGAATGGCTCGCAACCTTCAAAAATGACATAACAAATTTATTAACATCCCAATATAACGCGCTCTCTGCTCAAATAGCCAACAACTCCAACAGGATCGACTTCATCTATAACTCACTCTATGGATAATACAACTTAAAAGCTGTCTTTGACACAAACAGACTTCTTAATTTGCCGTACATTCAATCCACATATCATCGTCTTTTTGCTCTATGTAAAGAATTTAATGTGTCATTGGTAACGAATAATAAACATAACATTGCCTTAATTATAGGTTCCACAAAGGATAATATAACAACAGATCTAAAATCAGGGTTGGTGTATTCTATAAGTTGTGAAGATTGTGACTCGATATATATTGGACAAACCAAAAGATATTTAAAAACTAGAATATATGAACATAAAAATAGTTTGAAACACCTAGACACACAGCACACCGCTCTAACAACACATGTTATGGATTATAATCATAATTTTAGATTTAATGATGTTAAAATTTTAAATGTAGAACAGAATTTATACAAAAGATTAATTTTAGAAATGATTCAAATTAAAAAACATGAGAAATCTGTGAATTTTAGGAATGATATAGACAATTTAAGTGTTATTTATAATTCAGTAATCTAAAGTTATAAAAAAAATGGTTTAACGAGCATCCATATAACTATACTGACAATACTTTTTTGAGAAAAAATACAGAATAATGTTTTCGTAACAGTAGTTGTGTTTGAGATTGGAATGTCATATTATAATATCACAATATATAACGGTCTTCGTTCGTCTGTTTGAAGGTGTCTCTTTAGTCAGTTCTCGACTGGTGAGCTACAAACATGTAGCCACTAGAAATTCACGGTTACATTTAACTCTGACCAAAGAAGATTTCACTTAAGTTTGGATTGCAATGCTTTAATTAATATTTAAATTTTATTATTTATGATGAGGAATGGTAATTATCTTTTATAAGAAAAACAAAATTCTATCATTAATGTTATTAACTTGATTGACTTTAATATTATGATTTTTTTGGACATTGACCAACAGATTGACATATGCCTACCAACTATGTGAACATTTCACTTTGTAAATATTACTCTTTTACTTAAGGACAATTAAACATCTGTCATAAAAAAGAGGTTTTAAACAAATTGATAAATCTTGTGAAACAAATGTTAAGTGTCTCTGAGGACTAAAGGGAAAAATGGAACTACTGACATAGGTTTGTTGTTGTTTTAGTTAATAATAGTTGTAATTATAGGAATTTATAGATATTTTAAATACAAAAAGGGGAGGGGGGAAATGTATGATACATTCTAACGATATATGTTTTAATATCTAATGAATATCAATTTCTTTGTGTTTTTTCAATTTCTGACATATTATGTACTATGAATTTACAGTTAAATAAAATTTTCTGAAGAGGGTCTGCAGTTTGGACCGAAACGTTAAATATGAGTTTTATTGCTCCAATTGTTATGGAGATAGCCGAAACATAGCCGCATACGCAAATACCAAGGATTACTAATAACGGCTACTTACACCACATATATTTAAATACAACTTACACTCACAATATAAAGGGTGATTTTTTAAGAGCTTGAGAACTTTTTTTTAAAAAAAAACGCATAAAATTTGCAAAATCTCATCGGTTCTTTATTTGAAACGTTAGATTGGTCCATGACATTTACTTTTTGAAGATAATTTCATTTAAATGTTGACCGCGGCTGCGTCTTAGGTGGTCCATTCGGAAAGTCCGCTTTTTTATCGACAAATTTTGTTCAGCGATGAGGCTCATTTCTGGTTGAATGGCTACGTAAATAGGCAAAATTGCCGCATTTGGAGTGAAGAGCAACCAGAAGCCGTTCAAGAACTGCCCATGCATCCCGAAAAATGCACTGTTTGGTGTGGTTTGTACGCTGGTGGAATCATTGGACCGTATTTTTTCAAAGATGCTGTTGGACGCAACGTTACGGTGAATGGCGATCGCTATCGTTCGATGCTAACAAACTTTTTGTTGCCAAAAATGGAAGAACTGAACTTAGTTGACATGTGGTTTCAACAAGATGGCGCTACATGCCACACAGCTCGCGATTCTATGGCCATTTTGAGCGAAAACTTCGGAGAACAATTCATCTCAAGAAATGGCCCGGTAAGTTGGCCACCAAGATCATGCGATTTGACGCCTTTAGACTATTTTTTGTGGGGCTACGTCAAGTCTAAAGTCTACAGAAATAAGCCAGCAACTATTCCAGTTTTGGAAGACAACATTTCCGAAGAAATTCGGGCTATTCCGGCCGAAATGCTCGAAAAAGTTGCCCAAAATTGGACTTTCCGAATGGACCACCTAAGACGCAGCCGCGGTCAACATTTAAATGAAATTATCTTCAAAAAGTAAATGTCATGGACCAATCTAACGTTTCAAATAAAGAACCGATGAGATTTTGCAAATTTTATGCGTTTTTTTTTAAAAAAAAGTTCTCAAGCTCTTAAAAAATCACCCTTTATTAAAAATAGCTGCTATCAACGTAAACTCAATTATCTCAAATCACCGTCGTCTCGACCTCATTAACTTCATATCCACTCTGTAACATAGTTACACGCAAGAGCGTAGGAATAGATGCAGCGATTATGATCGTGTAGTATAATCGAGTTATACTCTCGAATCCACGTTATTAGGTCGAACGATTATAAGAGCCGGTATAGTTTTCGAGGCATAAAAACACCTGAGCGACAGACTCGGTACAAATGTACCGAGGTTCGCGGGCAATAGGCCGTCGAACTCGCGTGAAAAACATGCTACGTCACGCCATCGGAATTCCCTCGCTGACATAACAGCAGGAGAGCGACCAACTGATTTTGCTAGGAGGTGAGGGGAAGGCGGTGAGCGCGGCGACGGTAGATCACGAAAACGAAAAAGACGCGTTAGAATTTGAATATGATGACGTAGATTTCAGGGGAACGAGGGGAAGCGTATAAAAGGCCGGTGCGGGGACAGGGAAGCTCTCTTGTCTTTTAGGCAGTTTAGCGAAAATTAACAAGGTATGAAAATTGTGAGACAAATTAATCGAGTGAAAAGCTCATGAGAGCATAAAAATATCTGCGAAACAAGTGAAGATCATTATATGATTACACATTAGGACGTTAGTAGAGATAATCGAGTGGATTTATAGATAAATTAATACATAGAATTCGGTAGCTGATAAGTATTAATAATCTAGAATAGTGCATAGAAATAAGGAAACCGGTTATATAAGTATAAATTGAACAGTGCGGTTTTTAAACGAGCGGAAACCAAGGGACCGAATCCTCTGTGTGAGTGGAAGTGAGAAAGAGCGAGAACAGAATAAGAGCGAAAGGGAAAGAATTATAAACAGAGTTCATACACTCTGTACACTGAGAATCTGAGGTGTGTGTGTGAGAAGTGAAACACCGAAGCGTAGCGACGAAACCGGAGCCCGAGCACCGAAATTCCGCGAATTTATGTGAAAATAAGTGGAAATCATAATAACTAAAATCGAGGGAATTCCCTGATTTTCGAGTCCAAGAAGATAGAATTAAGTAACGTAGTGGATAGGCTAATTTTAATTAAATCTAGGATAAGTAGCATTAAACATAGAACAGATAAGACGAGTGAGTGAGTGGGAGAAGCGTGAAAGATAAAGAATTGTACATAGAGTTCATACACTCTATCGAAAGAGCGAATGCGAAGCGTAATAACGACGAGTGTAGAATATCTGTGCACCGAGCGTACCATAACACGAAGGTGCACGAACAATGATAAGCCTATGAGAGTCCTGAGAGAGGTAAACAGAAAATAATTCATAATCGTCGAAATAATCGCTGAAATTCCGAAATTAGACGAACATCATATAAGAATCGAGTGCCCGAAATTAAAAAGTGCCGTTTTCACGAAATTGTTTTTCCTGGAATAAAAGCCTATTGTCAACCACTAAGAAGTCTAAATTAATTAGTCCTGTGATCGAGCCCGAATTCCCACGAAAAATAAAAATATATGCTAACGTGAAAAATTACCGTTACAACTCATAAACACGACATACTATTATTGACCGAAACTAAACTAACCCATCGACATCAATTACGCCTCAAAACTCACCATATTATACGAACAGATCGCCCCAACGCCACCCAAGGAGGTGGTATGGCTATCCTCATAAAAAAGAATATTTATTTTGAAACCATTCGATCACCTTCATCTTCATTAAACAATATACTTGAATACACTATAGCTAAACTTACCCTCTCCAACAACAGATTCCTTTACATCGTGAGCATCTACGCTCGACAGGATAACCGGACCCTCTTTTTACATGAATTGGAATTACTATTCACCAAACTCCACCTCGATAACAACAACAACTATTACATCATGGCAGGTGACCTTAATGCGCGCCGCATAGCATGGGGAGACTCCACGAATAATCAAAGGGGTACTCAATTGGCCCGTTGGTCCAATACAATTGAAATATCTTTTAAGCTAACCATCTGTCCCCCAGAAGCACCTACCTTTAAACCTAGCAATTCCTATCTTGACCTATTCCTTATTGACTCTAGACTATCATCCTCGATCAACCCTGACTCCACTTCCCACACTTTACCTTACGACAGCGACCATACCGCAATCGAACTATCATTCTCCTTGGCGAGCGGCGGCCTACACCCTCTCGGAGTGCAACCAGCGGACGGTCGTCTCAACTTCGGAGGCACTAAATGGCATAAGTTCCGACGAACGTTAGATAGAGCATACAGAACTCCCCCTGAATCTAATCGTACCCTGAGTCTCTCCGAAGTTGACGACCATTTGGCCGCCCTTACCGAGGCGATACAGGCGTCCATTGCGGTAGCGGTCCCCCCCTTTAAACCCGCTTACCACATCCTAAATTGTATTAATAATAGCATCCTTTCACTCCTGAAGAGGAAAAACAAACTTGTTAGTATACTACACACCCTACATAAGCTACGTATCCCCAACACCAGCCTTCTCGTAATGAATTCTAAGCTATTATCAGGAGTACAAATTGAAAATGCGGGATTTTTTTCTATTTTTGAACGTTTATTCTGAAAAAATGGTAACAAATGAATTATTCAAAGTATTGTCCATCGCTAGCCACAACTTTTTCCCATCTTTCTGGCAATTTACGGATACCGTCGCGAAAAAATTCGGCCGGCTTGGCTGCTATCCAGTCATCGACCCATTTTTGGGCTTCTTCGTAAGAATGGAAGCGCTGGTCAGCTAGGCCATGTGTCATCGATCGGAAAAGGTGGTAATCGGAAGGAGCAATATCTGGGCTATACGGCGGGTGGGGTAAGACTTCCCATTTCAGCGTTTGTAGGTATGTTTTGACCGGCGCTGCAACATGTGGCCGAGCGTTGTCATGTTGCAAAATTACTTTGTCGTGTCTTTGCTCGTATTGTGGCCGTTTTTCTTTGAGTGCGCGGCTCAAACGCATCAATTGAGTTCGGTATAGTGCTCCTGTGATGGTTTCGTTCGATTTCAATAGCTCATAATACACCACACCCAGCTGGTCCCACCAAATACAGAGCATGAGCTTGGCGCCGTGAATATTTGGTTTGGCCGTCGATGATGATGCATGGCCGGGGTAACCATATGATTTTTTGCGCTTCGGGTTATCGTAATGGATCCACTTTTCATCACCAGTGACAATGCGATGCAAAAAACCCTTCCGTTTTTGCCGTTCGAGCAGCAGTTCGCATGCAAAAAAACGGCGCTCGACGTCTCTCGGCTTCAGCTCATACGGCACCCAATGTCCTTGCTTTTGGATCATTCCGAGGGCTTTTATACGATGGGAAATGGCTTGTTGTGTCACTCCCAATGAATCTGCGAGCTCTTGTTGAGTTTGACACGAGTCTTCATTGAGTATTGCCTCCAATTCAGCATTCTCAAACTTTTTCACTTGGCCCGGCCGCTCTTTGTCCTCAACGTCAAAATCACCACTTCTAAACCGCACAAACCATCTCTCGCACGTTGAAACCGATGGAACATGACTCGGATAAGCCTCGGAGACCAATCGATGTGCTTCAGCAGCACTTTTCTTCAAATTAAAGAAGTAAATTAAAACTTCCCGCAAATGCTGTTTTGTTGGCACGAAACTCGACATATTGAGAGCTCAAAAAAACTATGAATTTGACACTGCGACAAATTGACACATACTGAAAATTAAAGCTATAAGACGTAGCTTTGACATGAACATAGTCACAGTACTGCCTGATGCGTATAGCGTTAGTAACGCCATCTGTTATCAAACCCGCATTTTCAATTTGTACCCCTGATACTTAAAATGCTCACCCATCAAATAAAAAATAAATTTCGTAAAGTCACCGAAAAATATTGGAACAACCAGATCAGATCTATTAGCCACCGGGACTCATCATCGTTCTTCCCTAAAGTTAACAGATTGCTCAGAAACGCTCAACATTTCAACATTGACAACATACAAATCCACCAACATAACCTTCCTATCCTACAGCGCAGTTCTTGTCCCCTTCATAATACACCCATTGTCAATAATAAATACATTTTCACCGATCCCAAAGATATCTTAAATATCATAGGAGCTCATTACGAAAACATAAATTCATCCCGTCATATTAACACTCACTCTAGAGTAGCCGCAATCGTCCAACGCACCATCGCAACGCTTAAAACATCATTCAATCCCACACGCACGTCTGATAACCTCATCACTCACTTCAATGCCACAAACCCAGCTACTAACCCCACTAATAATCTTACTCTCCACCCATTCCCATTTACTAATATACATAAATTAACACTACTCATCTCGAATCTCCCTAATAAATCATCTTGTGGTATCGATAATATCCCTCCTCTTATCTTAAAACACTTAACCCCATTAACTATCACCGCATTAACCATCATTTTTAACAACGCCATTAACCACAAATATTTCCCCACTATTTGGAAACTAACTAAAATTCTCCCCATCCTAAAAAAAAATAAAGACCCAACTGACCCGTCAAGCTACCGCCCAATAAGCCTCACCCCTAGTTTATCTAAACTTTACGAATCAATCATAAACTCTTCCATAAACACCTTTTGCACGGCAAATAATATCATACCACACTCACAATTTGGATTCAAATACGAACATTCCACGACTCACGCCATACATAAACTCTTATCCGACATCACTAGACAAGTGGGCAACTGTCGTCTAGTGGCTGCAGCCCTCCTAGATCTCGAGAAAGCCTTCGATTCGGTGTGGCTTGACGGGCTCCTCTATAAACTGCATCAAAAACACTTTCCCGGATGGCTAATCCATCTGATCTGGGATATGATAACCAACAAGAAATTCATTACATGGGACACACATAACACATCCTCATTAATTTTTCAATCAACGGAAGGTCTACAACAAGGCACAGTTAATTCACCTATCCTTTTTAATATTTTCACTAGTGACCTACTTTCCCTCTTCAACCTTAACTCAAACAATAGTAACACCTCTGCCATTGCCTTTGCAGACGACTACATCATATATACACAGGGCAACCATATCACTGACATCCATGCCGAACTTTCGACCACCGTCAACAAAATCAATAGATACTTTTCCACCTGGAATCTTAAAATAAACCCAGCCAAATGCGAAACAATCCTCTTCAGGAAACCCAGCTCCTTCCTGTCCAAATCCAATCGTACCCTTTACAAAAACTTCTCCATACAAACCTATATACCGGGTACTGACCTACTTACACCCATTCCTCACAAAACTTCTGTCAAATATCTAGGTGTCCAGATAGATTCTCTACTGAGAGGCAACTCTCATGTACTGGTACAATTGGCCAAAGCTCGAGCAGCCTTCTTTCACAATAGTCGCATCTTCTACAATAACTATCTCTCAGTCCGAACCAAAATTATACTATATCTATTACTAATCAGACCAATACTCACCTATGCGGCACCGATTTGGTGGAATATTAATCATACGATGATGGAACTCGTACGAGCATTTGAGCGTAGCTGCCTACGTACATGTATAAGGTTACACCGATCCTCCTCCACAGACTACCAACACTTCATAAGCAACTACACCATTTACAACACAGCCAACATCACCTTCATACTTTGTGATAAGAAAGGATACATTCAAGATGCAAACAACATCCCAATCCTGTATCATTGGCGGAGGAACAGAGCCAATAAACGCATAGGCTTTGACCCTACACAAGGAACCGCCAATAACCCATCATTCAAATTCAGTACTGCTCTTCCTAAATGTGATCGCTCCAACCCAGCACGGCTCAAACCCAATAAATATTAATGGCTCTCACTTAACGATACACACATGGCCCAGCTCTCGGCTCGACTCAACACAGATAGACATTAACTACATTTACCTCACCTTATAATATGCCCGACAAATACTTTGTCTTTGATCAGAATAACTACTATCACTAATTATCACAACGACGCTCAGTACGATTATCCATTGCGCGGCTTCAATAAGTCGCCCAACCCTCTAGTCATTATTTTATAATTATACTCTAACTCTTACCTTTCCATTGCGCGCACTTAGCTATACTTAAACCTTATTTATTATATTCTCTTCTATTAGTTGTAGTTCTATTAGCTTAATTGTACATTAATAATTACCTGGTCAACAGCTATGAGGATGCGAGGGGGGGGAGTTCCTGGGCCGATGATTGCCCCCCCCCCCTCCATCCCCCTTAGTAGGGGTTTTCCTCTTTTCTCTTGTGATAGAGTTTTTTTTCCCCTTGCAAACATATGCCACCTGACCAATGGCCTATATACTTTTAATCTCCATGATTAACTACCCAAATATTGTGCACCCGAAATGTATCAAATAACATGCGAGTAACGAAGATGCGTTAATATACGTACAAGCTACTATGATCTTCTTATTTAGAATATAGCTACTAGGTTTTATTTTATTATGTATTTGCACCTACTCAAACAAACTGTATTCACTTAAGCAATAAACATTTATTTAAAAAAAAAAAAAGTGAATAGCTCAGTGGGTAGCGCTGGAGTCTGGTAATCACTGGGTAGTGGGATCGAGTCTCGCTTTGGTCACTTTTTTTTTTTTTTTTCCAATTCAAATACCTACGTATTTTAAAATAAAAATACACTAAATATTTGCTAATTACCATATTATAATTAACAAATTATATCATTTTTTATGAAAATTGCACGTGGAGCGGAAAAATAATATTATCCTCTTTACGAAGAGTTATTTTATATATAAAATTCAGTAAATATTTGCTAATTAACGTATTATTATTAACAAATTATCATTTTTCATGAAAATTGCACGTGGAGCGGAAAAATAATATTATCCTCTTTACGAAGAGTTATTTGACTAGCCTGATGCTTACATTACATTGTAATAGAATGTAGCTACCAAACTAACTGCGGAGGGATCCACACCTGCTCGAGAACAAAAGATTTCGGAATTCCCCAACGGTTTCTTTCGGTAAGTGGTATTTGTGACTGCAGTAGGTAGTAGCTAGTAGCATTTCAACGTTCGCTCTCGAAGCAGCAGGTTGTGTTTTGCGGCGTTGTGAGTGAAAATATTCGAACAGTTTTAAAGAAAAATATTATAATGTCGGACGTGGAAGTAAGCAATTCTCCTGGCCCTTCGGCGGCAGAAGACCTTGAAGACTCCTCACAGAGTAAAGATTCAAGAGTATTGATGAGAGATGCGCTTGAATATTACGAGCAAATCCTCGCAGAGAATAATCTTATCGAACCAACACCATCTGCGACAATAACTGAACAACCAATGCTACTAGCATAGGACTTGTTCCAGTATACCGTACAAGCTTTACAAGAGAAAAAGTTTGTATCGTTTGAAAAAAAACGGGTGCAGTCGCTTCAAACGTATGGAGGAATTGCCAAAATGGTTAAAACATGTAAAAAGTGGTGGTACAACATCGGAAAAATACGCGACAATCGATTCATGGACGTATGATCGCTTTGACGAAGCTCGAAAGAATAATCAGCAAGTCACAACCCGGAACTTGCAGCAGTGGGCTTTATCTGCCGCTAGCCAGTTTGAAGAGTTCGATTTCAAAGCTTCGAATAGATGGGCTGAGGAATTTAAACGGAAGCATCGAATTCGTCAAAGAAAAATCACGAAGTTTGTAACGGAAAGAGAGACCGCATCAATGGACGAAATCCTGGCTTCTGCAGAAGATTTTCGAATCCAGGCGCGGAATGCCATACCGAACTTTGAGCCAGACTTCGTCATTAATACGGACCAAACAGGTATTGAAAATATTATTTTATTGTTCGTAATTAATCAAAGTATATTTATTCGTGTGTAGTATTTTTTATTTATTCATTTTTTGCTAATTTTTTTCAGGTCGTCAATACCAATCGACTTTCGATAGAACTCTCGCGCCCAAATGATCGAAGGTGGTGCTAGTGACGAGGCAGAATATGAATAAAGTGACTCACTCGTATACTGCACAGTACTCTGTCACCCTATCAGGAAAGTTGCTGCCCCTTGTCTTCATATGTCTACAAGAAACAACTGGTTCATTTGGACCTAGGGTGAAGAAATCGGTAGACGAGTATCTTAAAAAGTACCGAAACGTCACAGTCACTTCGTCGAAATCGGGAAAGTTGACCACAAATTTGTATAAAGATTTTTTAATCAACGCTATGCAACGATATGTAAAAAAAGAAAAGTTTCTTTTGCTTATTGATTTTTGGGGTGGACAAACAAATCCCGTCATATATAATGAAATTTTTCGCGATGATAAGCGCCTGCCGACTTGCACCATGCAAGTCATTCCTCCGAAATGTACTCCGTTAGTACAGCCATGCGATGTTTATTTTTACCGTCAAGTAAAAAATTTCATCAAGCGTATGCAAAACTGCGCATACCTGATCGAAGAAGGCCGCGAAATCAACGATCGAGAAGATTGTATTAAAATTCATTCAATCGTTCATCATCAGTCATCTTCTCCGATCTTCGGTAAAATGATCAGATATGCGTGGTTTGCTTCAAAACTTTGTGATACTAGAGAAATCTTTGAAAACGTCAATGAAGTTTGTTTTCCGATTGATGTTTTAAAAAAAAAATGCGTCTGTAAACACGCAGCATTCGTGCGGTGTGCTCGATGCCGTGAAAATTTCTGTTTCCCGTGTTTTTACGACGCTTATCACTGTGGCTCGTGCGATCCTGTTGATAAACAAATGGATACGATGTAACTTTAAATAAAAAAACATTATTTTTCTACCCGAGGTTTTTTCATTTTCGTTCCCAAAACTTTACTTGTCATTTTTTAAAATTAATTTCAAATAAATGTAATAGCACGTGCAATATTCATAAAAAATGATAATTTGTTAATAATAATATGGTAACTAGCAAATATTTAATGAATTTAAAATATAAAATACGTAGTGTATGATTATTGAATATGAGTATATTATAAATATTTGATAATGCTCCAACAAAATTATTAAGACCTCTACGATAGACACTAACTGAGGCGACAACGCACTATGACAGAAATTGACAAGTGCGCAAAGTCAGCGCCTAGTCAGACTGAGTAAAAACATAATGAATAATAATAAATATAGTGCTCTGCACAGTTAACCTGTATCATTTGAGTATTACTACGCTGTTGGTGGATAGCGGGTTGATGCATTCGCACGTAGCGTGCCATGTGACAGGTGCGAATAGTAAGATTAAGGATCCTGGTGACAAGTATAACTAATTAAATGAACTCAGTAATTTAACAATAATAAGTTCAACGTTTATTGACAGTATTTAACATTCGATGCATGAAGAAATACCTGGTGAGGGTGTTTAATATATAACTGTGATTGGTCTGGCCTGCGTGATGATGCACTGTTGGTGATTGGGTCTCAGGCCTGTGAGTTGCCTTGGTGATTCCGTGTGGTTGATCCTGATGATAAGGTCTGACTGTAGAGCTCGAAAAATGCCACACGGCAGTCTGATGAGGGTCCTGACGCCGATGATCGGTGCTGAGCAGAATGGCGTCTGTGCAGCCAACGCGCGAACCACGCCGTTGACGTTTATGTGATTGGCTCTGTGGTTCTGATGATCTGCTATGAGTTTCACTAACACTGAGTTTAAACACGGGTGATTTGACCAAGAATGTATTACACTACAGAAATGAACCGCACTAGAGTGATTAGAACAAGAGAATATCTCCGTGAGCTTTACGCGGGAACGTGTACAGCGAGCGACTCGAGTGAGAACAATGGCCACATCCGTCGACCACGCGGCAGAGTATCAAGAAGACGGACGTGCGTCACAGCTTGCTTGTGATTTGCTGTCAGCGATGGAAGGCGAGACTTATGAGTGGTCTTGCCGATGGGGCCTCGCTAACAGCGTTGGCCGCTTGAGTGAGCTTCGATCGAGGATGTGAGCAGATGGACAATATGCATGAGTGCGCGGTCGATAAATCGATATAGCATACCTGCGAGCTATACCATATGACGCGAGGCGTCAGATGATTGTGACTGTAGCGTGTGCATGAGTTGAGTGTGTACTTGGTAAGCGTGAAAACTGAACACGTAGGTATTTGAATTGGAAAAAAAACAAAAAAAAAAGTGACCAAAGCGAGACTCGATCCCACTACCCAGTGATTACCCCACTCCAGCGCTACCCACTGAGCTATTCACTCATTGTCAGTTGAAAATTCGGTTTTTGTTTCTCTATTTCAGTTGCTCGCTCTAACTTCAAAGTCGATTTTCTCGAGAATTTCTGAATATGGCGTCGTATTACTTGGGGATATTCATATTTGGGGTCTCAACTTTACGTACCATGAGTATAAAAAATTACAAAAATCCGACGATCATGTGGTCCCCTTGTGAGCTCGATACTGCCTAGTTGAGATATCCACCGCTCAGCGCAGAAGTCGGAGTCCGAACACCACGGGTAAAGAAGAGCGTGGAACCATCAGAGCGACTAAACGTTACAAAGAAATTGTACGGCGAACGGCGCCAAAAAGCCGAACACTACTGAATTCTATGCTAATCATTGAATAAATCCTACTTCTACCTCCTATAGAAGTCTACAATTAATTATTTAGTGTTCGAGCCCGAATTCTTCCCCTCAGAAGAATAAAATTTAATCATAACGTAAAAATACCGTTACAATATATATTGTAACGGAATGCCACTACAGCGATCCTCTACAAATTATAAGGGGGTTAGCCGCACGACCAAGAATTAAAATACCAATTAACCAACATATCTAACTCACACAAACAAACAAAGAAAATACACCAAAAGCAGACTAAAGGAAAAGAAACATCAATAAAAAATCACTAAAGTGACCAACTATTGACTAAACGAAGAAACAAGTGGTGAATAGGCACTCACCGGACCAAGACACCAGGAAGAATAAGTAGGTACACGCAAGCAACCGCGAGTACCCACACTAAAAAGGATGGGATAGAACAGTAGGCCCCACCTCGCGCTAAGACCACACGCTGCGCCTAGCGGACCCGAGCGCAGTAGCCCCCGCCCCTACGCAAAGACCAGGTGGAACTGTTCGAAAGACCACACACCTCACCACACAAAGACTAGCGCAGTAGGCCCTACTTCTCCAATAGGCCACACTAAACGAACAACCCAAGGCGCCAAGAACGCCACACAACAGGGAAAATACGAAAACAGATTGTGGAACCTCGCGGTTCCACAAACCAAAGAGACAAACGATGAAAGGGTACTGTCGCATGACTACCCCCACTCACAAATAAACATTAATATCAGGGAAAACGCTTAAACAAAGAAAATATCTTCACAAACCAAATTAATAAAAAAGCCTTGTAACATCACCTACACTAGAACCTAACAAAAAAACTAGAGTGGCATAAAAACAAGCGAGGAACACATAAAAAAACTCAATAAAAATGCAAATTTCAAGAAATTTAGTGAGGAATCAAGACAAACCAACTATCACGAAGCAGGCAAAGACCAACATTGAACGAAAATATCAAAAAACAATGATTTAACTACAAAAACCTCAGAAGAAAGTTTGAACCTCTAGCAGGTAGAGAATTAGTATTGTACCTCGGAATTCAACCTCGCTGGAACCCCGGTTCAAATCCCGAGAAAGCAAAAAACCGATCAAATATAGAAATTTGAAGACATAACGGGACACCAACACACCACCCCGCACCGCTGTCACCCATCGAGTAAGGTGTAACAAACATCGCGTGATCGACCCCAAAACACCCCCTCGGCGCCCATCAACTAAACTATATAAACTGCGGCAAGACAAGCCTAGAGACTCTTGTCGAAATTAATCTGCGAGACGAAGTGCTGCTCGACAGCCCACCTAGATTTTAATTTAATTGTAACACTAACAGTTTTGGAAAAAAACATGGCAGAAACTAGTGCTCTTTCAATCAACTGATTCCCCTGCATTGCGCTTGGCCGTCAGTTGACCGAACGAACTAATTAGAAATACCCTGTGAGGAGTAAGGCTCCAATGCACAGCGCCTGGCCTCCCCTACTCACAGCGTCAGGGCACTTTCCACTAACGAGTTCCCACGCACAGCGCAGTGTACTGATACCTCGGCAGGTCTCGTTAATTAGGAAACCAAGTCGCAAGCCCCTTAAAAGGCACGATAAGGCACCTTAATGTAACGCGAACAAACGCCGCAGTATCAGGAGTATAGGATGAGCAAGTTGGTCATCGCTGCGAACCCCGTATCTTACGCGAACAGTAAGCTATAGCTAGGGAACCAAAACTATCACAAAGACGAGAACGATAGGTAGGTAAACTCACACTCCCGACCCGATATGACAATGCTCGCGACTCTACGCTAAGCTCACCGCAGGAACACCCAACAATGCGGAGCCTCGAGGTCTCTCCGCAAACAAACAAAAAAGAAATACAAGTAATACAAATACAAAGATAAGCATCAATTACAAATATTTTTGAACCAATCCGCCGATCCAGCCCAGAGCACGAACCTCTTCCGAGCCCTAAATCCCAATCCCAAGTGGTATCAGACAGGACCTTGCTCGAAAAAAAAAAGAAAAGAACGCGATTTAGCCACGACTTATTATTACACCCATAAAAATCCAACAAAATAAATAAAGCGATCGAGCGCAAAAATTGCGAAACGTTTCAATATAGATATAAAAATGTCAGGAACGCATTACCTGAAGATTCAAAACTTGATAAGAACGCCTTTCAATTCAATATGCTTTCCAGTATTAATATCACTATGTCTAGTGATGGTCCTTTTGCCCATTTCCTGTAGCCCATTAATAGCCTTGATCTTTTTAAAAATTGCTGCCATCTGTCTAACGATCAGTCTTTAAATTTCCTACTTGTTTCAGATGGCGCTTCTACTGTTGCGATTCCCTTACCTGAGTAACGATAGTCGGCTCGTGACGTGCCGTCCTACTTGGTGTGAGTGTCGCGCGGCAGCGGTGCTTCGGTGTGTACACCGCGCGTGCATGAGACGAACTTGTCGTCTCAGTACTGTGTTAGTCATATTGGATATTTAGCCTATTGTCAGCTGTCAAAAAGGTCATATGTATTTTGATAGGATCGGCGATTTTGAAAATAGATCAGGGAATTTGTATTAAATTTTGGTGTAAGAATGGAATAAAGTGCAGCAAAGTTCTAGAAATGTTGAATATTGTTTTTGGTGAGTCAGCTATGAGTAAAACAAGGGTTTACGAGTGGTATGAGCGTTTCTAAGATGGCCGTGAAGACGTTGAAGATAACTAGCGCCCCCCGGATGAAAACGTAGAAAAAGTGAAAGAAATTAGAATCAACGATCGCCGAAGCACAATCAGAGACGTAGCTCATGATGTTGGCATATCAATTAGTTCATGCTATGACCTTTTTTCGGAGGTTTTGAGTATGAAACGTGTGGCAGCAAAATTTGTTCCAAAATTGTTGAATTTTGAACAAAAACAGCGGCAAATGAAAGTTGGTTAGGAGTCGCTAAGTGAAGTCAACAACGATGTAGAGCTATGGACACGTGTTATAACAGGTAATGAAATATGGGTTTACGGATATGACCTCGAAACGAAGGCTCCATCATCCCAGTGGAATCATTCTGAATCGCCAAGACCGAAAAGAGGTCAATTTGTGCGGTCGAATGTGAAGGTTGTGCTCACTGTATTCCTCGATTTTAGCGGCATAGTGCACTATGAGTTCGTACCGCAAGGTCAAACTGCCAATAGAGAGTACTACTTACAAGTTCAACGCCGTTTGCGTGAAGCAATCCGAAATAAACGCCCGGATTATTGGCGAAATAATTCATGGCTTTTGCACCGCGATAATGCACCTGCTCACACTTTATTGTTTGTTCATGATTTTTTGGCCCAAAACAACACTGTAATGATGCTCTGTCTCCACATTCGCCAGACATGGCTCCGTGTGACTTTGTTCTATTCCCAAAAATAAAGAGAACCTTAAAGAGTCGCCATTTTGCTAGTATAGATGAGATTACAACGCATTGCTGAGAAAGCTAAAAGCTATCCCAAAGAACGAGTTCCAGATGTGGTTCAGCGATTGGAAAAAGCGCTGGCATAAGTGTATAATATCCAATGGGGACTATTTTGAAGAGGATAACATTGTTGTAGACGAATAAATAAAAATGTTTCCAAAAAACGAGAATTCCGTTATTTTTTTAAAACACCTCGTACATCCCATTTTCACTTATTCGCCCTTTCTGAGCTCAACACTTATTATGCATCCATTTATAATACTTATCCGTCATGTTCGTATCAGAAATTTTTCATTGCCATGGTTAACTTGCTATCCCAAGTTGAAAGGCCAGAATTCTTCATTTCGATTATCTCCCATGAGGCAATAAGTAGCATAATTAATGTTGCTCCATTACACACATACGCATCAGGACCGGATGGAATTCCCCTCTTCTGTATCATGATATCGTGGTAGGTTTTATCTGAAACTCTTATCTTACTATTTAATCATTCTCTTAACTCCATCTTCTTTCCGACCGCATGAAAACGGATTTTTATACGGTCTCTCACGGAAATATGCACCCCGTGCTCACCAAATGATACATGTCCTATTGCAGACCGTTCGGAACTCTCAAATCTCTTCGAGAAGGTAGTAGTGCAACAAGTACTCGAATATTTAAATAGATTTGAAATTTTTAATTCGCGCCAGTCCACATATCGCGCTGGTTATAGCATACAATCTGCTTTGCTCCGTGCTACGGATGATATTAGGCATGGCATTGATGACGGACTTGACACCATACTCATAATGTTTAACTTTCGTAAAGCCTTCGATACAGTTCCACATCTTTGTCTGCCATGCAAGCTTCGTAAACTTGATTTCTCACATCCAACGTTAGCTTCCTTTCACTTATAACTTACTGGTCGTGAGCAAGCTGTAGTTGTTAATTTGGATGATTCCTCTTCCTGGATTTCAATCACGTCTGCAGTTTCTCAAGGTTTACTGCTGGCGCCTATTCTGTTTTCTCTATTCGTGAATGATAAGAGTGCGTCTCTGCAACACTCGCAGTACATGATATTTGCAGATAATACACAAATCTAGTCAACTCGTCCGATTTCTTAAATTGCTAAGGTCTGTGAGACATCTTACTTCATAGTCAAGCTATTTTTGAGTACGCAAATAGTAATATTCGTAAACTTAACGTTGCGGAATCTAAAACCATGATTTTTCGAAGTACCGCTTATGTTCACTCACTTGACGCCGACTCACTTCCACTGATCATTGTTAACGATACACGTTTACCAGTAGAAACAAGGCTTCTAATCTTAGAATGAATTGGATATGATTGGAGTTATGTTCTCGGTAAACCTTTCATGGAAAAAAACATGTTAGTCTCGTGTCCCAAAAAGTTCATGGTGCACTGCACAAATTAAAATTCAGACTTTTTACACGCCAAGTAATCGTAAAGTCATGTCTCGGAACTCGATACTACTAACAAGGAAAGATAGTTTGGTGTCCCCCTCTGATTTTGATGAAACTCACGTATGTTGTAGAGCATCGAAAACTAAAAGACACGTATCTTTTTTTATCGGCGGAAAAACATTTCTAAGGGATGAAATCGCCCTTCAAAGTTAGGCATGTCGAGGGGTGATTATGCAGTTTCACCCAGAAGGCGTCAACCGATTTTAATGAAACAAAAACCAAAATACTCCTCATTGAAGACAATAAAAATTCCACATGAAGTTGAAGAAAAAAAATCATTTGCAGGGGTGAAACTGGATAATCACCCCTAAGTTTGAAGGGCAATTTCACCCCTTAGAAATGTTTTTCCGCCGATAAAAAAATACGTGTCTTTTAGTTTTCGATGCTCTACAACATACGTGATTTTCATCAAAATCGGAGGGGGACACCAAACTATCCTTCCTTGTAAGTGCTGTAGACTTTTTGCATTCCTTTCCAAATGACTTTACCTCAGTTCTATCAACTGCAGCTTTTATAAATAATCTGAGAAGTTATTTGCACACTGTAGAATTTGGTGAAGATATTGTATAGCATGCAGCGAAACTTATGCTGATATTGAGCGTAGCAAAGAGACTTTTTGGTATTTTCGTCTCCACTAGTTAAAGTAAAATGAGTTGCGTATACTTCTGTATTTATGTAACTTATCATTATGTTTGTAATAACTTGAATGTATAATGTCTAGTTGTAATTCAGTTTTTGTTCCTTATGTATCATATATACGTTATAGGTGTAAGCCTACTCTCTCTCTCTCTCGCTCTCTCTCTCTCTCTCTCTCTCTCTCTCTCTCTCTCTCTCTCTCTCTCTCATGGTTGGTCAAAAACGCCTTATTGCCAGGCCACCTCCATCACGCGACCATTACTACTACCATTGATCCATTATATCATGAATAGTTAAAAGCAGTATGCATAGAATTCTTGATTATTCAATCATAATTACTAACTTAGGGAAACGATGCGTTAACTGAGGCCCTATTATTAACCAAATTATAATTTTCAGTCTCAGATTACTAAACTTTGGTTTTTTCACACAGATATCACTACTTGAGGCAAATTAATACATAAATTGTCAAAAATGTAGAGTGTATATCTATACAAATCACAAAAACTTGGTTACTAAGCTCAGATCTTTATTACTTTTAATGTTACGATTATTGTTGTGTATTAAAACTTATTATTAAGACTTTTTTTTATTGATTAATAATATTACCAATAATAGAATATTAATTAACAATAATAAATAATTAATTTGTTTAAAATCTTTAGTCACTGACTTTAATTTGTCTTGTGAAGTCAAAATCGAGACTATGGCCAAGACCCGAATCTCTCTTGGAAATTTGTTTTTAAGTCGACATGAAATTCTCGTCTTGTCTCGTCTCGTGGCACGACTAGTTTTCTAGTGGTAAGATAATCCTATAAATGGCAACATATATTATATATTGCCACTAATATGTTTAACGACGGATATTATAATGCATTGCTGATGATGTAAGCCAAGAATCCAATCATCAAATCAAACGCCCACACAGCCTGCCGGGAAATGTACACGCGACGCATCCTAATTACGAATTTAAGAGCACAGCAAGGTGAAATAGAAACCAGAAAACTGGAAACGGCAGCTGAAAAAACACTCAGATATTCCTTCTACTGTGTAACGATCTGTGTATGAGCCAGGAATATAAGATTAAAGATAACATTAATACAATTAATATTTTGAAAGTGGTGTATCAAAAATCTCAAAGACTATTTGTCCGTTTTACTTTAAATTTGCAGACATCTAGAAAGTGGCATAGGATGTTTTATGATACGATAACAAAGAAGTAATAAATTTATATTTATAATACATTTATAACATTGTTTTTTGAGGTAGAAAATCAATGAGCATTTTCATCGCGCTCTCATTTGCAATATAATTTTTTTTCTCATTTTCTATGCATCTTTATATTACAACGTGGTGGAGTAATCAATATGTGAGAATAACTCGAATTAAGTGTGGCAAGCAACTTAGCGTAGCTCAGTTGTGTTACGTCCTGACGTAACGTCGCATTTATCTTTTTTTTTATTTTCGATTACGTTAAAGTTCTTCTGTTTTAGTTTCGCTACAGTAAAAGTAACCTCTCACATTTTTCTTTTATTCTCGAACTTCTTAAGGGGAGAGGAGAGCGATTTTAGCTACAGAGATCGGAACAGGGTGAAGATGCGGCCCTACCGACCGTCTCCCGGGAAGAATTAATCTTGTAAAGATGGAATTTTTCGGCGCTCCCGGTCAGAAGGCAAACTTTCAAACCATGGGATCTACTGCGTAGACCCGGTTATCGACTGCCATTTATGGATCTATGATTCAGCGCGGCCTTACCCTCAATCCTAGACCAGGGGTTCGGCTAGTCGCCGTCGGGGCGTTGTTGGTCATAGGGGAGCGGTTGGAGGGAACGCTATCACGTGACCAAGCGACCGCACCCTTTCTTCTCGCTCTTGCCTGAAGTCTTCTCTCTCTCTCTCTCTTTACAAAGATGATGAAATCACGAACAATTATTAACTAAGCGAAACAATTAACAAAAGCAGAGGAACTGTTGATTTAAACGAAAGAGTTATGACTATTAAAATGTTCACACGAATACTGTAGATAAAATATCAGCAACAAAAAGAGCAATTATGCTTCCATATGGAAACTACCCATAGCTGTCACTCGAAAACGAGTACAACCCACATCGAATTAATGAGCTTACCAAGTATAGTCGGGTAATAGAAGAAAAATCAGTACATCAGGATTAATTCCCCTTTTCTCTTGGGATTACATCAATATGTCTCTCGTAAAATATTGGAATTTATAGTAAAAATACCATCATAAATATATAAAACATGTTATGCCTATATATTAACATGTCTCTCGTAAAATATTGGAATTTATAGTAAAAACACCATCATAAATATATAGAACACGTTATGCCTATATAGAAAGGATAAAGGAAATATTAGGATTAATTTATGGTAAAATAGGGAAAAATAGACAGAAAAACGAGAAAGAGATGAGACTAAAATTGAGTTGCAATGAAGCTTCTGCTGCAGGAAAGCGAGGCTGGCCGACACTCCGCGCAACGAAAACGCTTTGCGCGAGGTCTGAACAGCGATCTAGCTGACTTGCGTACGAACGAAATGTACGAGTAACCAAGCTAGGCGAGTCATTCTCAAGAGAAGAACTCTCTCGCTCTCTCTCGTTTTCATGTATAAAATTACTTGTTTTACTAGTAAATTATATATATGGAATATGTTATACATATATATATAGGATAAAATAAAATGTTAAGATTGTTTTACAGCTAAATACTAAAAGTAAAACGAATCGAGAAAGAGAGAAAACGGTAACGCGTTTCAATAGAGCTTCCTCTGCAGGAAAGCGAGGCTGGGGCGACTCTCTGCGCCACGACGAACGCCTTATCGCTAGGGCTGAACGGCGATCTAGCCGACTTGCGTACGAACAAAATGTACGAGTAACCAAGTTAGACGAGTCGTTCTCAAGTAAAATCTCTATCTCTCTCTCTCGCTCTCGTTCCTATAGCACGAGAATAATCGTCTAACTAGCAAATTATTTAAGAAAACTTATTAACTATAAGAAATCTAACGTCTAACTAACAAATTATTTAAGAAAATTCATTAGCTATAACTAGAGTAATCACTAATTTAACGAATAACCAATGATGTATGGAATAAGCCATAACCCAACGAAACCATTTATACTAATAAGAGATTAACGCAGAAATCAGGTTGCATACGTCAAAATTAACTACAGAAGCTGTAACAAAATTATTATTAGTGGTTTCATGTGAAGGATTTATTTAAGTTCCGTAAAAACGCTGGAAAACTAAGCCATTACCATAGACACATCTACAGAGAAGCGAGCATAAGGATATTACCTAAACTAGGAAATTCTATTGAAAGTAGGCCAAGAAGCGGGGTGGTAAAAATCGCCTCATTTTCAGGGGAAAAACGCTTCGAACGCATTCCCTCACCTAATCGCGTGGTCCTCTGTGTAGCACATCGCGCGGACAAATCAGAGCGCGCCATACCGATGCACTTGCATAGATCTATGGCTCTGCATGTCGAGAAGCTACTCTGCGGAGTAAGGGGAATGAATACGTGTATGGTCGAGATGGACCACGGGGAAATTCTTATAATCAGGATAGGGTTTTATCCCTTCTCTTCTTTTACGCGCTTGACGACAAGAATTTTCGACGCTCAGGAGCCCTATAAAAGGCCGCGAAAATCGGCCGGCGACACAGTTTCACGGGGAGTCAACTTCGAGACAGTTTCACGGGGAGTCAACTTCGACACAGTTTCACGGGGTATGACCAGAGGACTAATCGCTAGTCTGGCAGTCAATAATTTTTCACCACGGCTTAATTTTCACAAAGTATAGTTTCAAGTAGTACAGAGTAGGAGTACAGTATTTATAATTATTAACGCTTGTAAAATCGGGAATATTGAACGTGCAACATTAAACTACTCATGTAGTTTTATTTCAATAAATAATTATTAATACGCACCAACGTCTACGTTCGATTTTTAGTCTGTCTGACTACATTAATCTACATCCATCTAACGTTCAACAGTAAGAACCACAGCAACAAACAACCGTAAGTATAATTTTCAATTACCAATTATAGTGAAACCTTGCTCCGCGTGAAATTGTCATTCAAGTCCCTCTCCATTATTCGTGAAGTGATTATCCCCAACCAAGAACAAAACGCACTCCAGCCCTATCCCGAGTAATTTTCCGCGAGGTTAGACTCAAAAACGGGCTTGCGTCTTCGGTATTTTCTCGTCGGGTGTGGTAAAGGGAGAATTTATTCTCCTTGACCAGAGCACGGAAAAGATACACCGAAACGTGAAATCTATGTTAAATTCGTGGGTTCGTGAGCCAGGCCGCGATTTTGACGTAACAGTTGTAAGAGCTGTTGATTGACAATAGGAAGGTCGCGGGTTCAAATCCCGGCTAAGTCGCTCCTCATTCGTTCGAATTATTCCTCATGTATTCTACTTTTTCTCGGTCATAATACATATTTTATTGATGAACAAGAAAATCATGCATTTTTTTTTCTTCAAAACAAATTTTTATTTCATAATTCAATCTAAAGGTCCCGCGCACAACGGTGAAAGATGTTCACAGAAAAACTCTGTCATAAATAATCCATATTGAAAATAACGAATGATTTTGATCTCTATCCGATCTAGCTAGCCCAGGGCACGTGTCGTACTCATAAGATAGATGCGATAAATCACCTTACTAGGGTGTAATATTTCGCATACCAACGCGTTTTGACAGCTCAAAACTTAATCTTTGTGAGGTGTCAGTCGCGCAGGGCTTAAGCCAAATCGCTGCATCTTCCATACGGGTAACATTTAGGCTAGTTTACGACTCTTTTTGTTATCCGCACACGTATGTCATGTTCAATAAAATATAAACTACGTTAACGCACTACATTCGATGGTAAGGAATCGCGTTGCTACTGAGCTTAGATTTAGATTTAGAATATAAGACATAACATGTAGAATAAGATGTAAAAGAGACCCCAATTCGCGCCTTTGGTGCGTCGGTGAGAAGTGGGGGCTAGCATGCTCACTCCGCAGACCCTTGCTCAACCGCCTAAGAGAAATTACTAACCAGAGGAGGTTTGGCGAGTACACGGAAACCCCTGTCACGCCGCTCCATCTGGGGCCGGACTCGCGCGCTATTGGTGCGTCAGTGGGACGTCGGGACTAGCCGGCTCGCTCTACATGTCTATGCTCGGCTGCTTCCGAGTAAACCCTGGCCGAAGGCAGAAACCCACACCGCGCTAATTCACCTGCGCCCAGGCTCTCGCGTGATTGGCGCGACGATGGACACAACCCCACTCAGATTCCCTCGACCAATCACCGACAACCTGACCCTATATAAACGGGCATACAAGCGTCCGAGATCAGTAGGAAATCGACAGTCCAGTCGGTCATTCTCGGTCGTAGTCGGTTAGGCTACCAAATAAAGTCATCGACATCACCACGATTCGCATCATCATTTCTACACAATACAGCTACACGGGAACCATCGACCACAACTCGTTCGCAATCGCTCTAACGCCCAGTCCTTTTTAGGACCAATTTAACGTAAGGCCATCGAACAGCCCAGCACCGTGGTGGACGCGTCTCGCGCCACCTGAGAAGAAGCATCATCCATGCTCCCTTTGTCGCCTGGCCGCATCACGCCGGAGTCAACATTTTGTTATTCGCCACAAATTCTGAATAATATAACTAAAAATGTTTCAAACCAAATAAATAAGATCCCATTCGCAACGAATCATTTTTAGGATCCAACCATATATATTCACTTCCTCATTTGTAATAGTGTGTCACTCTCAATAATTTCACCCACCAATAAAACCCTTCCAATGGTTATTTATAATCTCTAACTCACCTGAAATAAGTTTATCGTCCAACGAAATACGCATTGCCCACTTTTGGACTTTCGTCTCCCATAATGCAATTTTTCTGCATCAAAACCCCTTTTTTCTAAAAATATATATTTAATAATAATTAATAAAGATATATTTTCGATTAGTCAACGTATCGCGACACGCGATTTTTCTGCTAGCTGAGTGCGAGTAGCACCCATGGTTCACTACAACAAAGTCGCATTGTTGTAGCTGAATTTATCAAACATTATACTGATAAATACGAAGATTGGGATAAACTTGTTCCTTTCACGATGTGATTGTATCTACTATATATCTACTATATTCACATGTCTACTAATTTCAAACTGTTTGAACTGGTATTTGGTAGACTTGTCCTTATCTCCGTTTTTTTACTGGTTCTGATAATATACAACATATTTTATGTCGATTATTTATCTCACGTCTGATATGCCGCGATTTTTCACCCTTTATTTTGCAATGAAATTCCGTTAATGTTTATTATCATATTCACTCGATCATGGTGCCACTTATTCGCGAGTGAGAAGAATGTGCTGAGTAGATCACGTTTGGGTCACGCACACGAAATTAGTCTAAATCTAAAAATAAAACTTAAAGGTTGGTTCCTCGTCAAGGACGCAAAACTTATCGTCCAGTATTATTCACTGTATTTACGTTTAAAATAATTTGACGGCCATCGACCGCAAATTATGATAAAATTCATTTTCTTGTTTAATACAATCTCCCCGTTTTACTATCGTTCACGTGAGAACCAACTCCTTAAGGCAAGGCAGAACCTCTAACTCCAGCCATGAGCGTGAAACAGATAGGCTAGTATGGCGCCCAAGGCGAAGTGAAAGCAAAGTGCGGAGTGAAAGCACATCTGTGTAAGTTTAGAGGTTTCGCACGGCTATTGATACCAAATATAACTTAAAAACTTCAACCGTATTATCATAAAATACGCATTGAACGTCATAACATTTTGGTGGCAGCGGTAGGAAAGCCTAAGTGAATGTGACACGCTGCGAAAGATGGTGCAACAAGTGCTATTGGACATGAAGTTCTACAGACATTGACAGTTGAGTGAAATTTAGTGGGTAGAACCCAAGTTGATCAAAGTTCGGTACGTCGTAGTACATCTTGATATTTTTCGTTACTCTCGTGAAAACCGACAAGAATGCAACACCAGCCTTTTCTAAGCATCGGACTTTTCACTGCTTTTATCGGACCTTTTCACACTCAAAATGTGCTCAACAGGACTCAAATTAAATTGACTATTTTAATGGAAAATCATTTCTCATTTATTTTAATATTTTTTATTGTAGTTGAGTGAAAAAAAGTGAATAGAAAAATGAAGGAACGTGGTTCGTCTGGTTATTTCACACCTGTCATAAGTGAGAACTCATTCTCTTTCGACATCTTTCCGATCTCGCAAATTATCAGTCAAGGAATTTTCAACTATACCGATAAGTCAAATTCAGTAGGTCGCGTTAGCTTAACTGAGGAAAAATTGTTTGCCTAAATTCCTTTCGTAGGGTGCACGATTGAAAAATGTTCTCGCAAGATTCTGTTCAACATTCGTGCTGAGAGTAGATACACTGAATGCCATATGCCGAGAAATGGGGACGCGGGACGGGTACGCCAAGGAAATTCGCTCGAGTCGATCCTATCCAGCGAAGGGGTTAGCGTCATGACCGGACCAAAGGCGACAATAAGCGAAATCTCGTATCGTACGCGTAAGGTATTACAGGGATTCTCGCCGACGGAAAAGATTTTCGTCGATAGGCAAGCGGCGATCGCTGACCGGTTGGACAGATAATTCGGGGTTAACCGAGTTAGGGGTACGTCGTGCAGCGAGTTCGTGGGAATTTGATCTAGTGACATGGCCACCGGCGAGCAAACCCCGACGAACGTCACCGAGACTGTGGTAGAACGGGATATTGAGAACTTTCGAACCATAGACTGCGTAGGATTCTCGACGGTCACGGGTATGATAATACGCTCACTATGTTGAGAGAGTTCAGTGCGAACACGAGCGGGTGCAGCGCGAACACGAGCAGGGCCAGCGTAACCTCGAGCTGGAGCTCAAGCTCCAGGGTGACGACGCGCAGTCGACTAGGAGAAATCTGGCCGATAAGCTGAATGAGGTGGGGGCGGATGAGTATGAACTCATCGGTTTCTCAGGGAGCGCAACGTAGAACTGGAGCAGCGACTGGGAATGGCTGGGTTAAACGACCTTCCGCGACCACTGCAACAGCAGAGGCGAACCCGGTTCGAAAAGCGGGACTACCCTTTGGTAAATCATCCGACTCGAGAGGAACAGACGTATTTGTCGAATCCGCGTTGACGAACATTGGACCTCGGGTTGGCCTTGAAAAGTATTAAGCACTTGGATGGAAGCGACGCTAGCTAGCTTGACGCCTTCATACGATCCTTCGAGACGGTCTTCGAGAGAGCCGCAGAAGGGGATCATGCAATACTGCTGGTATTGGTGCTCAGCAGCAAGCTCGAGGGTAGAGCGGCATGGAAAATAAAGCATAAGACCATCCTCTCGGTGGCGCAGCTCAAGACCGAGATGGAAACCCACTACGGGAATCGGAAGTCACTGATTTCTCTACAGGTCGAGTTTAACTCCCTCCGGCAAGGTCAAGCTGAAGATATCACGGTGTACGCTGCAAGGGCGGAACGTATCACAGTCGATATCATCGAAAAGCCCAGCGAAGATGCCACATCGTAAGCGGAGATAAGAATTATCGAGAAGATAATGCGGAAGAGTGTTCAGGCCAACTTTGAAAATGGACTGCATGTTCACGTCCAAATCCTGGTGAAGTCACGTAATTACATCACTCTCCATGAGTGCGTGACGGGTGCCGTCGAGATAAAAAGTTTTGTGCAATCGAAGGTAGGTTCCCAACGCAGGCGAACAATAACTGTTTCGTTAGCGGGAAGGCAGAGCATATGACAAGAACTGCACTCGAAAGTCAGGTCAACTGAGTCTCCCGATGCTAAGTCAACCAAAAGCCATTAGCGAGGTGGCCATTGTTTGCAATTTTTGCAAGTGAAAGGGGCACCGGTGGAAAGATTGCGGACAGAGATTGCAGCAAGGAAAGGAGGGTGAGCTGCAGCCTACTATGTCGCGTCACCAAGCGAAGGACACTGGTTAGGGCATCACGAGGAATACCGCTGGAACAGCTTCGGATAGTGCCAACCCAGACCAACGAATGCTTGGTGCGATGCAGCTGCACATCCTTACCTTGCAACACAAACCGAAAAACATAGCGGAATCTGCAGCAGCTAAGCCAACGCTGCGAATATCGCAGGTAACGCTGCCCGCTCCAAGCGCCACTGCAAGCGATTTCGATATCGCTTTACTGTAGGTCGACGGGGTCCTGACACTTAAGGCGGATACGGGAGCCCAGTGCAGCTTGATAAAGGCGGGTTGCCTGAAACCCGAGATCATCGTCGAGGATAGCGACGTGGAATTGCAGGGCGTAGGGGGGAAGTCTGCATTCCTGTGTAAGGCCAAGGTTACACTGGAGATACTAGCTCTAGTTATAGAGCATTGGTTTTACGTCGTATCAAACGACGTGCCGCTAGGGCTCTATGGGCTGTTTGGAATGGAATTTATAAGGAATATCAATGCGGACATCCTCAGCGGCGAGATTTTGAAATTGTACGGGCATAGTATGCCACTAGGGGATAGGGCGACGAGGATCTCTCTGCCGTTGTGGAGTGAAACCATCCCGTACGTAGAAACAAAAAGTAAATCATGTTTGACACCGCCACGACGTGACAGTTGCATAGTAAGCTTCGTAAACACCTCAGAGTATGTAGCAGCGGTGCAATATCCTACTCTGACACTCGAGCCACTGGAGATAGCAACAGTGAGTCACGGCGAAGAGGCCGTGGCCACTGAAGTATGCACCGTTGGCGATGAGAGAGACATCGACTGCCTCCCATGACTGCAAGGGAAGCTCGTTACTGCGTATCTGAATAAGGAGGAACCAGAAGAGCTGAAGAGGAGGTGCAGCGCTGGACGAAATCACTAATTAATACGAGGACGTATTCTTCTATAATATCTATCGGGGGATGAATTGCCGTGCACCCACATGGTGGAGCACCGCATCCCCCTCAGGGCGGGGGTGTAGTCTATGAAGGTGCACCCCCACCATTTGCCGGAGACCCACAAAAAATAAGTGGAGAGACAAGTAGTAGAAATGTTAAAAGATGGAATAATCCAGCCAAGCAGGAGTCAGTGAAACGCGCCCCTGTTGACAGTGGCGAAGAAACCCGATGCAGCGAAGGTAAAAAAAGAGAGTTATGGTGGACTTTCAGAAGCTGAATGAGGTCACGATCGGTGACTCATATCTACTGCCCAATATCACAGAGATATTGGACCAGTTGGGAAAAGAACAGTATTATTCCACGTTAGATATTGGGATTCCATCAAATCCCGATGGCAGAGAATGGCAAAGATGAATGAATTCCGTCCTAACGTGGTTGTAAGGGGTAAAATGCTACGTGCACCCGGACGACATCGTGGTACACGGAGGAAACCTGAAGGAGCATAATGAGAGGTTGCGCGAAATACTGTCGCGACTGCGTGAAGCGAACCTCTCCGTGCAGCCCGGCAAATGTTGGCGGGCTACTATCTTAAGTTCATTAAGAACTTCTCGAAAATCGCCAAGCCATTGATGGAACTTATAGAGAAAGGAGTTTAATTCGAATGGACTACTGTAAGGGACGCAGCATTCGAGGAAGACAGCATCGAAAACTGCACTCGTGCTGCAATATCCCAACTTCGAGAAACCATTCGTAGTCACAACAGATGCTTCGAACAAAGCAATGGCCGCGATTCATTCACAAGGCAAAATCAGGGATATATTTGCCCATATGCTATGCCAGTCGCACGATGTGGAAGGCGTAATTGAATTACACTACAACGGAAAAAGAATTGCTCGCCATAGTATAGGCCATTACTCAGTTTCGACCTTATATCTATAAAACTCACTTCAAGGTTGTAACGGACCATTAACCACTCACCTGGCTGTTCGGGGTAAAGAACCCAGGTTCGAGATTGATGCGATGGAAAATCGCATTGTCGGAACATGAGTTTGCTATAGAATATAAGGCAGGGAAGCGTAACACAAATGCTGATGCTTCAAACCGTATATTCACCACTACCAGGGCCCACGCGAGACCGAAGTCTGTAGTTAATGGGATAGAGGAGGACAGCACGTCGGGGCAAGTAGGCAGAGCAAACGATGGCACAAAGCGGAGCACCGAGGAGACGGAGAGCGACGAAAATACGGACAGCGACAGCGACAGCGACGCCATACCAACCGGCTCGCATAAAAGGAGAGGGCGCCCAGGTAAAGCGAGAGAGGCACGGTCGGTAGAGCGAGAGACCGGCACTGCGCAGCAAGTGATGGGCCGCCCAAAGCAAGAAATCTCGACAAGCCTACCACATAGACGTACTGGGCGAGCAAAGCACGGCGAGGGACGTAGCTTGCGACACATCAGCAGCACAAACGAGGACAACAACACAAAAGAGAATAGCGGCTGCCGCGAGCGTAGCCTGCCCGGGAAGGCGAGGAACGTCTTGGAATTATAACGGAGTATTACGAGGCGCCGTTGGGCGAATACCGGTCTCAAACGCACCCTGCGGAGAAACTGTACCAAACACAATTGACCCGGCATGCGGAAGAACATCGAACACCACATCACCACCTATGAAAGCTGTCAGAAACATAAAATAAGGAAAAAGGAGCGGTTACCGATGGTTATAAGGGACACCCCGTCAGGGTCGTTCGAAAAGGTAGCAGTTCACATCATAAGGCTGCTACCGGGGAGTGTAATTAAGAAAAAGTATATACTTATATTCCAGGACGCCCTCATCAAGTTTAGCTCAGCAATACCACTGCAAAACCAAGAAGCTTCTACAGTAGCAAGGGCATTGGTAGAGGAGCTGATTTGCCGGCACGATACACCAGAAACGATACTGTCGGACCAGCCAGGAATTTCCTGAGCGCGACATTTAAATAAATAAATGTTTCGGCTACTGAAGTTAAGAAAATCCAAACAAAAGCTCCCCGAGTCGAATGGCGCTCTAGAGCGATCGCATCGCACCGTCGCACAGTGGGACAGATCTGAAAAAAGGTGGCCAAAAATCGAAAAAATGATAGTCACCGAATGAGTTTAGTACCATAGAATGTTGTGGAGGGGGCTTTGGTGCTTGTTCTTCCAAACGGGAAGTGGGATATTTTTTATACCTGAGACGCTACGTTAGTTCAAAGTTACCCATTCTCAGCACAGCGTAAACCACGTGTAGCGGCTCCGAAATTCACTGCTACTTCAAGTGCGTGTAACTTTTTACTCGTGTCCTTTTTCAATTCTGTTTGATGGAGGGTGTTAAGAAAGGTATGTAGAATAGTTACGTATATAACGTTTTCATTAATTTATACTCGCGTGTGTCAGAAATCATGTCAAAGATGTGTCTACATAATGGTTTTTCTTGTAAAAATTTTTACCGTAAATTAGCAAAAAAGTTATCTATTCAGCGGGAATCAAGAAGTTGAGATATGGAGCATATAGTTTACGATGTTTTGTAATAGAATCTGGAAGAAAATTCTGCCCGTCTCTGCCTCTGTACTTTTAAGGTTAGAAATACGCGACGCCGAGCAGCTGCTTTGTTAAGTAAGGGTCGATGCAGGGGCACACAGCAGGGGTCCGGGACTACCTGCTATTGAAATATGTAGAAAAGTATACCGTTGCTTTTTCTGATAATTTTCATATATATACCGGGTGTCCTATTTTAATGTATTATTACATTTATATCATTTTTGCAATTAATCATTAGAATAACACTCCGCAAAAATATTATTGTGTATACATATAATTTTTCTTATTTATAATTAAATAAATCTTATTATATGAGAAATGTGTTTTTACTTAACATTACATCGCATTATGTCTGTTTTTTAGAATCGCGTATTGATAAAATAATCTGTACTCATCAAGAACTGTTCGAGATCATACGGAACGATTTGAACTCGGACTTGATAACGCAACTGAAATGTTTGAAACAACATTTTGTTACAAAGATGGAATGTTGTTTCCAAATCCATGACGAGAACGACAATCTTTGAAGATCTTGTTGTCCAACCTTAAAAGGAGATGGAAACGATCTCAAAGAACAACAGAACGCTTTCTTCAAAACAATGAAGAGTGGCTTTGTTTTTCCACGATTATTAAGGTGAGTATTGAAATTTAATACAGAAATATGTAAATTTAATTCGAATTATTAAAAAAAACTTAAAATAAGATTCAAAATTTCTCACAATAATTCCATTATGTACTCCACAGAATGTTTGGACGACTAATGAAGATCCTGCGGATTCGAATACGGCGACCACGAGTATGGCGACAACGAGTACAGCGAAATCAAAATCCACGGAATCGAAGAAGCGTGGTCGACCAAGTATGGAGTTGGAGAAAGCAAGTGATCGAAGCAAAAGAAGAAACGCCACTGATTTACGTAACACAGTAAGCACATTGGAATTGTCGTTGGCTACTCAAATGAGCCTTCGTTCTTCTGGGGCCTCTAGTGCTGCCAGCATCGTCAAAGAAATCACGACAAAGTCACCAACGCGAGCTGATAAATACAGAGCAGCGTTAAAATTATCAGCAACTCCTCCTATTATTAAAATGTCTGCGGATGAGGCATTGTCCGATGTCATTGAAGGAATGTTATCGAAATATCAGTACATGCCTATTAAAAATTCAATGAAAAAACACAACGATCTTATATATCCCTGTTGTCAAACAATTACACAAGCCAAACTTCGATGTTACCCATCAAATATACATATAACTGAGACTCGTGCGGAAGACAATGTACAAACACTCTTAAATCACACATCAGAAAGAATTTTACATGGTCAAAACGACACTATAAAAACATTATCTCCAGCAATTTTAGAAAATGCCAAGTTGATTTTAAAATGGGGGTGCGATGGATCTTCAGGGCACAGCGAGTACAAACAAAAGTTTACTGATGGAAGTGATTTTGACGCTTATGTTTTTATTACTTCATTAGTTGCATTGCAACTAGTATCCACGGATAATCAATTTCAAAAGGAAGTAGTGATATGGAAAAATCCTGCGCCTTCGTCACCTCGTTTTTGTAGACCTATAAGGCTACAATTTTTACACGAGAATGTAGAGTCTATTTTAAATGAAAAGAAATAATAATGCATTACGAAATGGTTTTCATCATGACTGATGGCAAGGTCTGTAATGCTATAACGTCTACTACATCAGCTATGCGCTGCTATTTGTGCGGAGCAACGTCAAAACAATTTAATAATCTCGATGTAGTAAAAAATAAAGTAATTGACGTTTCTAATTTACATTACGGATTATCAACGTTACATGCATGGATCCGTTGCTTTGAGTAGTTGCTACACCTTGGATACAAAACCCGAGAATAAAAAATGGCAATTGCGATCAACGTAAAACAAAAAGAGTTTCGAGATTCGGAAAAAAACAATTCAGAAGGGGTTTCAGATGCAGCTAGGTCTTCTTGTTAATCTCCCAAAAGTAGGATACGGCAACTCCACCGACGGCAATACGGCTCGTCGTTTTTTTGAGAACTCATTAGTGTCTGTTCAAATACTGGGATTGGACGAAGATTTCATTCAACGATTTCACGTTATCTTGCAGTTCATGTTATGTGGCTATAAAGTGAACGTCGATAAATTTCATAAATATTGTCATGATACTGCGGAAATGTGCGTAGACAAGTTTCCTTGGTATTACATGTCTACGACAGTTCATAAAATGTTAATACATGGTGCTCAAATCATAGAATCAGCCGTGTTGCCAATCGGTCAATTATCTGCAGATGCTCAGGAAGCCAGAAATAAGGAAATCAAAAAATATCGTGAAGGGTTTTCCAGAAAAAATTCACGCACAAATACAATGGAAGATGTGTTTCATTGGCTCCTGGTATCTTCGGATCCACTTATTTCGAGCATGAGAAAAATGAAACCCAAAAAAAGTAAAAATTTGTCATCAGAGACCCTAGAGCTTTTATTTTTCCCTGATGATGATGAGTCTCAAAATGTTCTAAAAATTTCTGATAAGCATGATACTGACCCTGATTTCGAACATGATAATTCTCCCGACAGTGATAGCGACTGATTTTTACAATTTTTTCTTATTCACTTATTTTCTTAACTGTACGCATTATTACATAATAACTGCTACTCCGACAATTTTTTAAATGAAAATCAATCAAACACAAACTGTTTTCTATTTCGCAATTGTAATATTATAATCGTTATTAGCAACCTTGAATACCCTTATATACCAATGTACGATTAAATTTAAAACTTCTTTCTATTTTTGGCCAACTTTTCTGAGATCTGTCCCACTGTGCACTGACGCGTCGCCGAATACCTAATAAATTATATACATGAGGATCAAGGTAATTGGGACAAGTGGTTGCCGTATGCGATGTTCACATACAACACCACTTTACACACGACGGCCGGACTGTCCCCCCACGTGTTGGTATATGGATGAGAGGCGGAGCTGACGACTGCCAAGAAACAAGAGCCGCACAGCATTTATGCATAAGACGACTACGTCCATCAGGTATGCGACCGATTACGTGCTGCGTTGACTGTAGCATACGACAACCTGTTAAGTGCTTAAAAGAAATCAAATTCGCGTACGACTACGGCGCACAGGTACAGGATGACCACGCGAGCGAACGATTGCTGCTGCGCGATGAGATGATGCACCGGGGAAGATCCGCCAAGCTCACCTCTAAGTGGACGGGACCTCACGAAATAGTATAATAGTAAAGAGTCAACTATGTAGTCCAGAGGGGACAAAAAACACAGACGGTACGCGCTATCCGCCTGAAGTTCTTCATAGACAACTGAGCTTACCTTAGGCTGAAGTAATTGCTGGATGAGGAGCTCCGCTGAGCATAGGGTTGGGAAGTTCAATAAGTGGTACATTGGTAAAAAGAAAATATTTTTATTTTTATAATTTAGTTCGCGGGTTGCAGATAATAAATTATACCTGGTATCGCCAATTAAGCATTCCCACGGTAGTTCGAATCTGTAAACGAATCCCTTATCGTTGCAGATTCGCCGTGGCAACATTTAGCATAATCGGAAGAACGCAACTCCAACGTGACTACGAGGTTGTAACCTTCGTAGACAATCTGGGCGTCTATTACGAAGAGATTAGATCCCTTACGGAAACAAGAACAAATTGGCGGATAGCCATAAAAATGGTCCTCACGACTCTATTGGAAAAAAGCTTCAGCCGTCAGCGTAAATCTATTACGCCTGAAGGAAATCTATGAAATGGAGACCACTCTCGACAGCCTCTCCCCGTCGTGACCAGGTCAGTTACCAAGATATCGAAAAAAATCGAAAGAGGATTGCTCTCAATTTACGACCTTCTTGATACTCGACCCCTTCGAGGACGCGGAGACCTGATCAACGGTCTTGGATCCATAATCAAGGCCATCGCAGGCAACATGGACGCCTCAGATGCAAGCAAGTTGCATGAGGAAATCTTTATATACATGCTTCTCATCACGGACTGAATTCAAAAATCGGACAAGGGTTCAAAAATCAGTTACAGGTGGTAAGATCGACCTTGATCATGTTTAACGAGCGTGCATATCACGTACTACTGTGTTCAAAAAGTAAGGTGAATTTTTAATTTAAACTTCCCGCGTTAACCGAATCGGACAAATGAATATTTTTTCAAGTTGGTAGGACTGTTAGTGACATCTGTGACAAATTACATGTCAATATCATCATTAGTTTTTAGTTTACGCTTGGTTTTGTGAACAAAGAAAAGTGAATTTGGCGATTTTTACTATGTCGAATTTTGTTGAGCAAAGCAGTGCTATTAAATTTTGCTTGCGGAATGAAATTTCCGCCGCTGAAACGTATCGAATGTTACAAAAGGCGTTCGGTGACGAGACTATGTCACAGAAAAATGTTTACAAGTGGTACAAAGACTTCAAAGAAGGCAGAGAACGTGTTAATGATTTGGAACGCTCTGAACGACCATCGACGTCAATTGATGAGCAACACATCAAGAAAATCAAGGAATTGGTGCTCGAAAATCGTCGATTAACAATTCGAGACCTTGCCGACATGCTTGCAATATCAATTGGATCAGTGCAAGCAATTTTGAAGGATCATTTGTGCCTCAGAAGAGTCAAATCGCGTTTGGTGCCAAAATTTCTCAATTTTTTCGAAAAAGAGCGTCGCGTTCAAGCATGTGAATCAATGATTTCTGACTATCAGGACGTCTACAAACAAATTATTACGGGCGATGAGACTTGGATTTATGCCTATGATCCGGAAACAACCGATCAATTGAGCGAATATCGTGCCAAAGGTGAACTGAGACCGAAAAATCCATGCCAAAGTCGCTCAAAAGTCAAGGTCATGTTGACAGTTTTCTTCGATTATCGTGGTGTGGTGCATTACGAATTCCTCCCCACTGGCCAAACTGTCAACAAGGAATATTATTTAAGTGTTATGCGTCGTTTGCGTGATGCTATTCGCAAGAAAAGGCCAGAATTATGGAAAGACAACACTTGGATTTTGCACCACGATAATGCACCGTCGCACACAGCACTGGTTCTTCGTGAGTTTTTCGTCAAAAACTCCACTCATGTCGCTCCACAACCACCGTATTCGCCTGATTTAGCACCGTGTGACTTCTGGCTGTTCCCAAAGCTCAAGAGACTACTCCGGGGAAATCGTTTTGAGTCGATTGAAGAGATCAAACGTGAATCGCTACGCGCATTGAAGGCTATACCTGAGGACGACTTTTTAGCATGCTTCAAAGATTGGAAAAAACGTTGGCATAAGTGTATTGTAGCTAGGGGGGATTATTTTGAGGAGGACGAAATCGATTTGGAAGAATAAATAAAAAAATTTTATTTTAAAACAAAATTCACCTTACTTTTTGAACACAGTACATGCTGACAAGGAGGCCCTGTTGCCACTCGTAATGAGACAATAAACGGCAACGTATGCTGGGTGGAGAGGCGCCAACACTTAGATGAAGGTCTGAACGCTATAAATATAGCAATGGAGGCCCTACTCAGCAACGTGAAGGAGTTAGTGTAGCTCGTTATGGATATCATGAATGGAGGAGTGAGCGCAGCAATTTTGTCGCTGCGTACACTCACACGACACGAAGGAAAAATAACGAGGTGGATGACCAGACTCAACCCAGACTAGCTACAGCTGTTCGAGGCAGAGTGGGTGGTTCGGACTGTCAAGTCAATAGTTAGGCCAAATAAAACACGAATAAAATTAATTAATTAAAATAAGTCATTACATTCCATAAATAAAATCAGTCAGTAAAATATGGTTCATAAATACCCAACACAAGAACAATAAACACAGTCAAATCAATAAAATAAAACCAATAAATAATCTAGACGACAATAGCCGGTACGGGACTTACAAGTGCCGCTCGGGCAACTTATTTATTTCTTGGCAGACAATTATTAATTTCCAATAAACATCAATGAAGAATTCAAAAAAAATGTCCCGTAAAATTATTTCTGCGAGTCCACAGCTCAGTATTCTTAGTTAATCCGATACTACAGACTATCCCGACATTCGCATCATCTCTCTCTCACTCCAGTATTTCATCGACAGACACACTTAAACCCGATAAAGCCACAAAAGAAAACAAAGTCGTTCCGTGACTCTGCTCGCGATACGGCCTAGCCGGACAAGTCCCTGAGATACACAACAATTCTAATGACGGGATGCCGGGAGGTCACGTACGCGAAGCCTTTATCCGTTCGCAACGTTCGACTTAGCAAGTCAAGGAAGGCAGAACCGAGAATAAATCACCAATGGAATAATAAAGTATCCGTAATAATTAAATAACGAGACATATAAAACTATAAGGCAGTCTTCCTCGCCAAAAATAATAATCTTACTATTCAAAATTCAGACCTTTGTCCAATAATTCATTTTAAAAAAAAAAAATAAATAACTACTAATAACGGACAATTTAACTAAGCGAGACACGTCTCGGACCGTTCCAATCCCTCGCAATCACGTACAACATACAGGACGACGGCTGAACATGTACTGGGTCAATTTATAATAAAACAGAATAAAAGAACAACATATCGTCAAAAATAGTAAAATAAAACACCAGGAAGACTCAAAAGAAAATAAACAATCTGATATAAAATAATCAGAGTCAAATATTCTTAAAAGTCCGCGACACGTCCAATAACGTTAGTAACCCACTCATACTACCATACCACGGGATAACGTATTTACGCGCGCGCAGTTTGTCAGAAAATGATCACTATACAAAAATAATGTCAAAGAAACGAAGTGACTTATCCCCGGCTTCAACCGTCGATCGATCGCGATGTTACAATCTATCTGATACTGTTTGAGAATCCGTCCAGATGTGTTGGATGGAATCTGAGAAGATATTGACAAAATATGAGTATTCACTCGACGCAGGGAAAAATAAAACCAGACAAAAAGATGGTCTATAGAAAAAGTGGTTTTTATTCTACCATCCACTCTTTCACTACAAAATATCTACAATAGAAAAAAAAAATAAAGATATAAATTAAACTACAAAGAATTGAAGTTAAATTTCGATTTGAGTGAAACATTTTATCAACACATAATTACATTAATTGTGTACTGCATTTATGAGTTACTTGAGTAGCACACAGTAACTCATAAATGCAGTACACAATTAGCTGTACACAGTGAGCTGTGTTTATTGAGAGCAGTGTACGTGCTGCAGCCAGTGCTGCGGAGCACGCCACGCAATGAGATGTGTGAGTGCGCAGATTGATTTTACTAATTCCAGGAACTTCTCAATAAGCTAGAAAATTTGGATGCACAGAGAGTCAGTGCTGGCACATGCAACTCTGGTACTTGAGTGCTGGAATTCTACTAGAACGGACTGTGAAGCAGTCAACGCTGCATTGCACAACAAAATGAGAGTATGCGGATGCACAAATGAGTAGAAATATTCACAGTATTTTCCCAGCAGGTTTACTGGGGGAAAATACAGTGAATAGAGAGCACATGCGCAATTATATTAATCGAGCAGGCAAAATGTAGTGATGAAAACCGTGTTACAGCCAGTGCTGCAGAGCACGCCAAAGTGTGAGACCTTTATGTTGATGTACCGACTTATTTTCTACTCCTCACTGACATTGAATTGCACTGAATTGTGACGGTGTACTCTTACCGTGTATTTGAGTCCTGTTGAACTTGAAAATGCTGAGAAAATTCGGTGAGCTGGTGAAAAATCCGAGAGTGTACCGAGGATGTATGCGCTGTCCAGGCGGTCTTTCACAGAAGTGTCAAAAATAGCAATATGGCTGCGTAATACGAAAGCGTCGTTGAGCGCTGCAGTCAAATGAGGGAGATATCTGGTGAGCGAAGCCGAAGTTAAGCGAGAGAGATAACCTCTCGCTTAACGCGGCACGCCTGCGAGGCACAGCCTCGGCTCCTCGAGGCCCTTCCTCGGCTATCTTCGACCCAACCGAGCGCGGCGTGCTACAGAGCAGCAACGGGTCGACGCACGGCGAATATCGATCGCCGTGTGCCAGCTGATTTTCCAACAGATACACTTTATCCCCATACGAGACGATGTATACGCTGCGTGTGGTATACCGAGGTTGCAGGTACGACCAGACTCTAGTAGACTAATCAGTCAGCAAAATATACAATAATGACGAAAGACCGAAGCAGAAAGAGAGCTCACCGGGACAATCTTGCAGCGATGTTTCCAGTCGAGAGATTGTCGGTAATTTCCCAAAATTGCCTTGGCCAGGTTCCTCCTTGACTGTATGTTAAAATATTTCGACGTCTTTCCGGAACGAAATTGTGATTCAAACGTTGTGAGGAGACCCACCGTTACTCCGAGACGGTACAATACTCGGCAGTCGAACAAAAAGAAAGAAAGAAGTAGAACGGGACTATGGCAGGTATCACGCTACGTCCTACTCGTTCGACAGTCACCGGGGAAAAAGCCCCGAGGTCCTGCCGGCACGTGTGCCCGTCAACTCTGATCCCCTCCCCATGCGCCAAACTCGGTAAATTGGGGAATCTATGTCGCTACATGACTGCGACTAACGCCTCGGCTGGACGACGCATAAAGTAGTAACCGATAATAAGTAAGAGTAGCTTCTTCCGGCAGGTAAACCCCGTGAGACAGATGGATGCTTGCTGGTAGCTCGGATGGCTGCATGTAGATAACAGCGACATGTCAGTAGTTGAACGATGAGTGGGACAGCTGTATATTTCACCCGAGAAAGATGGAAGGAAAAAAAATCTATACCCTCGCTTGCCGATGGAAAGTTATCCTATTCCGGAGTCGACGGACGGTGGGTATGATGTTCTCCTCCTGTCTCTTTCCCTCCATTCCTCGGTCGTTTGAAGTAATACGACCGAAAAAAAAAATTTTTTTTTTATTAATTAAATTTAGTTCTGTAATCCTACTATAAGGCCATGCGAGCTCGTGCGGAAAACGTGGAGCGAGGAGGACGTAGCATATAAATATTTCGCCCCGTTACAACACACACCCTTGGCGGAGCGTAAACCGCTATAGGGCGCGTCCCCGGGTGACGAATAGCGGGTGCTCACTGACTACACTCGTGGTGGTCGGAGGGCTGGAGGGAAATTAAATACCTTCCGCGGATCAAACAGACTGCAGAGAGAATGGAAAATGTATAGCGATGAGAGTAAAGAAACTACCCAGACGGGTAACAATCCTGCCACTGGTTCCGATCGGGAGCAAGCCCCGGTGGCCGGTGCAGGCTCCATGGATTCTGGGAGGAGCCAACAATCATTGCCACAAGATAACAGTGCCAATGGGGTTGGACACCTTGGCCCGTACTGCTACAAGTGAAGATTAAATCAGTGTAAACCAGAAGAAACTAATGAAGTTCGTGGAGAGGCACGGAAAGACGCTGGAGAGCTTGACCTCTTTTATTCATCAGAAGAAAAACTTCACAAAGAGATTCATCGGTAGGTTCCTATGCTTGCCATTACATGGACAGGTATAAAGGAGCTAGTAACGTGGAGTGCAAAGCCACAGGCGACAACGGCGACTGGAGGTACGCAAACCACGCCGACCTTAAGCCAAGCAAAATCGACCCTCCCTAACGAGGAGAGAAACGATGAAGCCATGGACTGGACGGTACCTCGATGCCGAGGCGAGTAAACAAGGCAACGAGAAGAAAGCGGGGTACACCGACGTCGACCGAGGGAAAAGAGCTAAAGAAGAGGAAGCACCTGGAGGAGTCATTGTCTGATCAATCCGAGGAGAAGAGAGACGAGAGATCAGAGCAGAAGTAGGAGACTGCGAGATGGAAGAAAAGATCTCGCAAGATATCCCAGAAGCAACCTCAGAAGAAGAAGCCGCAGAATCCTCGCGAACGATCCACCCGACCCAATGCTCTCGTCATCCACAAAATGGTGACTTGAGCTATGCGGAGATCTTGAGTCGTATAAAGAAGGATTCGGCGCTCAAGGATGCAGGTGAATGCATCCAAAAGGTACGCAAAATGAATGCGGGAGATCTGCTGATAGTTCTGAATAAGGAGAGCTCAGCCAAAGCACTGGAATTGCGCAGCCAATTCGAAAGTGCTCTTGGTGAGACAGCAATGGTCCAGAGTAAAGTCCGGGACGTTGATCTGGAGATCAAGGACATGGAGAGAACGCGACGAAGGAGGAGATATCGGCGGCTCTGCAGAGAGTCTTGGGTTCGGACTATCCAGCCACGGAACACTCTCTTAAGGGGAGAAACTCTTTACAATTTTCAAAAAATCGATTTTTTCACATATTTCGAAAGTACAATATATTGAGAGTATGCTGCAAAAAGGACAAATCGAAATAATAAATATTTGCGGAGTTATCGCACATAATAGTCGAGAGCGCCGGGACCGCATACCGAGAACTGGCGCGGCAGATACCTGGAGCGGTTGGGGTCAAGCAACCTTCCTTTCAAAATACCTTTATATAGACCTTTTGTAGTACCGTCAGTTTCGGCAGAGCAGATGTTCTTATATCAGGACGTTATATATTATATATATCTCTCTATCGTGTAACTGTAGGTATGGGAACCGTACGTTGCCCGAGCAATAGAGTCAGTTTAGCTCGAAAGTTTGCCGTGAGCGGTCGAATCTTCGAAACTAAAATACCAAACTATTCGAAAGGTACGCGATGTAATATAGCTCGAAAAAGTTCTAAAAAAGGACATCATCAAGGGAATTAATTCACAGATAAGTGCGGGGAGAGTTTCGGGCCGAGTACAAGTGACGATCTGAGTGAAAGTGCAAAAAGCTAATGACTGCCAACAGTGAGTGATATCTGTACAAATTCTATGCACGGATACAGAATTATCAAGTTTTTTACTGTCTTTGTTGCTCTGTCAGACATTTTGATTTGTTCTACATGCAATCAAAGAACGAGTTTTGGAAAGTCAGGGCAGAGAAGCCTAGGCTTCAAAATTGTCGTTACGGGTCGGTGCGGCAAAAGAGAAATAAATTTAGGACCTTTTATTAATACTGGGTATGAAATAAATCGAAGGATAGTGTTGGTCATGAGACTGCTGGGCGTCGCAAGAGAAGGAATAAATATATTTTGCAATCTTATGAACATGTGCAGTGGATTGAGTCAAGGCAGTTACACTAAAATCATGGAGCATATTCATGCAGCTACTAAGTCGTCATTCGAGTTTTTATCGCAAAAAGCTGTTAAAGAAGAGATCGAAAAAAATGTTCAGCATGGAAGAATAGAAAAAAATCGCAAAGTCTCTGGTGACGGCACATGGAAAAAGCGTGGGTTTAAATCATTGTACGGTGTTACAACGCTCATCAGCTACTACTCTGGCAAAGTGGTCGATTTACTCGTAGAAAGCAGTTATTGCCAAGGTTGTACGTCCTGAAAAAAGAAGACTCATACTGAAGAATATGGGAAATGGTTTGAGTTTCACGAAGAAGAATGCTTCGAGAATCACGAGGGCTCCTCCGGAAAAATGGAGGTTGATTCTATGAAAGAAATGTTTTCGAGATCGGAAGAGAACTTCGGCGTGAAATATAGTAATTATATAGGTGATGGGGAATCTCTAACTTCCAAAGCCATACTAGAATTAAATCCTTATGGTGACGAGTTGACTGCTGTAAAAAGTGAGTGTGGCAGCCACGTAGAAAAGAGGGGGCCATACCCAAATGGGACATACCCAAAATGCTAACGAAAGCTTTAACGCGACAGTTTGGCGATTAGCTCCGAAGCACCTGCATTCTGGACTAAAAATCATCGAAATAGCAGCCTACATTGCTGCTGGGATGTTCAATGAAGGCTACACCTCCATTCTAAGAATCGTGAACGCGTTGGATATAAATGTTGGCACCTACGCCAAAGTTTCCGCCGAAAACACCGATGAGGCGCGAGTAGCGAGGCAGAACCGGATGAGTCTTTTCGAGACAAAAGCAGCTCGTACAGCCTGAAAACAGCAGCAGATGGAAGAAAACCAGCTTTTCGAGGAAGTTGAAGGCTTATTATTCGCGCCCGGAATCGCTGATTGATCGGTAAGTCACTAAAACTAATAGTTTTATGGTATTGAAACTTTAAACGCGATTATCTCGAAACTGCATTTTCAAAAACTGCTCGTGCTGTAGCTCAAAAAGTTGTTGACCGATCTGGCTGAAATTTTTGGAGGTTTCTGTCTATAACATTATCTAATGGATGTATCTAAAGTTTTAAGAATATCGCGTAAATAAATTACTGTTTTGGGGTAAAAATTGTTGAGAAAATAGTAAATTTGAACATCTGATTAAAAAGCCTACTTAATTTTTAATTTTATAGTTTATAATAATTTTATAGGTTTATCCTTCACCTACATATGTCAGTAATCGAAAAATATTTTTGTTTCCTGTTTCAGATGAATAGAAAAAAAATGAAAAATGCAGCAGTTTTCGATGCAACGCAAAAGACGCCTAAAAGAATACCCTATAACGGCGCCATTTTGTTTTGTTAAACAAATGTTCTTTAATACTTAAAAGCTCTAATAAAATAATGTAAAAAATGTTAAATGATACGATTATTTTATCACCTTAAAAAAATGTATAAAAAATGACTCATTGTCGGGCGTCTAAAGGGTTTGCTCCCCTTAAGTCTCTGGGTAAAGCATATGGTGAGACTCAAACCGTGGTAATACGACGGATGGTGCCTGGTGCCCGGAAACTTCCGGATACAGGAACCATTCGAGTCGGCTGGTGTAATTGCAGAATTCGAGAGGTGGTGAGACTACTAAAGTATTTCAAGTGCTGAAAATTTGGATACTTATGACGGAACTGCAAGAGCAGCGTCGACCGGGCTGAAGACTGCATCAAGTGCGGTAATGCCGGTCACAAAGTTGCCGAATGCACAGCAAACGCAAAGTGTGTTATATGTGCAGAAGCGGGAGATAGGGCACCCACAGCCCACATCGCAGGTAGCAGCCGATGCCCAGCGTATACGCGGGCTCTTCAGGCGCTTCAAAAACGACGCTAATGAATACTCCAACTCAACCTCAACCATTGTGAGGTAGCACAGGACCTGCTCATGCAGACTGTGCGTGAGCTGAAGCTTGACTTGATGATACTCTCGGAACCATACAGACATCTAGACACGCAACGCTAGAAATCTGATGCAAGTGGGAAAGCCGCCATTTGGTCCTTCGGAAATCTTTTATTTCAGGTTCTTGCAAGTCGGCTGAAAACTGGTTTTGTGAGAATAAAAGCCAAAGAAGTTCATTTCCTCAGCTGTACCGCCTAACCTGACGACTGATGGATTTGAGGATTTTCTCGACAACTTAGTGGCAGACGCTAAACAACGTTCCCCGGTAGCCATAGCCGGAGATTTCAATGCGTGGGCTGTGCAATGGGGTAGTAAAGTGACGAACAGGAAGGGCCAAGCCCTACTTGAGACTATGTCCTTATTGGATGTACTACTCAATGCAGGTACAAAGCCTACTGTCGTTAAAGAAGAAGCTTCCTCTATAGTGGATCTCACTTTTGTGAGTAGTAGTCTGGCGAGAGGAAACCAGTGTCACTGAGTAGTCAGTGATATCTATACTCACAGTGATCATCAAGCGATCCTCTGGGAGATTCGCGGAGACTTCAGCAGAATAGCGAAGGCATCGCAGTCAAACAAGAACGACTGGAAAGCGAAAATGTTTGACGAGGACTTGTTTAATGCAATTTTTGACACCAGTCCCCTCGCAGCGGAAAGTGCAACCGAAAAGGTCGAGGTGGTCATGCAGAGGGTAACCGAAGCATGCAATGCCACGGAAACGTGATGTCGACTTCCGACCTGCGGTACACTGGTGGAGCGAACAAACTGCCGGCCTCCGAAGGGAGTGTCATCGAACTCGCCGCCTAGCGCAACAAACGCGAAACAAACGCTCGTTCCTAGATTTGGAAGAACAGCACAAGAAGGCGCGCTTGAAGCTTCAAAATGCTAACAAGCAAAGTAAAGCCGAAAGCTGAGTCGAAATACTCAGCGAGGTGGAAGATGTTCCCTGGGGCAGGCCATACAAAGTGGTAATGACTCGGCCGGAAAACCAGCCAATGCCATCGCCTACGGACGGAGCCCTGCTGGAAAAGATTATCATACATCTGTTCCCTGAGCAGCCCGAGCAGGACTACCAACACGAGGAGGACGTCGATGACGACATCCCACCCATTACCGAAGATGAGCTTCTTACGGTGACTGCCAAGGTGGGTAACAATAAAGCCCCCGGCATGAACGGGATACCGAACATCGCGCTCAAAACAGTGATCAAGTTGGCACCGGCAATATTCTTGGGCATGTACAATGCATGTCTTAAGAAAGGAATCTTCCCGGACATGTGGAAGTGGTAGAGACTAGTGCTCCTCCCGAAAGGGAAGAAGCCACCGGTCGAACCTTTATCCTATCGTTCGCTCTGTATGCTGGATACCGCCGCAAAGATCTTCGAGCGGATCATCCATAACAGGATTAACGAAGTCGTGGATCCTCTACTGGCGGAGGGCCAGTTTGGCTTCAGAACGGAGCGCTCCACTCTAGATGCCATTAACACAGTGATGAAACAAGCACAGGAGGCAACTGCGGGAAAACGATAGGTAAGAGGGTCCAAAAAGTACTGCGCAGTTACTGCTCTCGACGTCAAAAATGCCTTCAACGCGGCGATCTGGGTGCGTATCATGGATGCCTTAAAAGCATTATGTGTACCATGGTATCTACGTAGAAAAGTGGCGAGTTACCTATGTAATAGATGGCTCACGTACGATATAGAAGATGGACCGAAGACGTATAAAGTGACTGTAGAATTTCCTCAGGGTTCTGTACTCGGACCGGTTCTGTGGATCATCATGTACAATACTCTGCTACTATTACAATTGCCGAAACGAGTGTCCATTGTAGCATTCGCAGATGACGCGGCGCTGATTATCATTGCCACATTCCTGGAGCAAATCACCGCACTCTTCGGCAAAGCTTTCGCCAAGATAAAGGAATGGATGTCTTCTGTTGGACTGCAGCTTGCAGCCAACGAAACAGAAGTATTCCTCGTATCCAGTAGGAAAGTGATGGAAACAGTAATGCTCGGTGTTGGAAACGCCGAAATCACATCCCACCCGTTCATTCGGTACCTGGGTGTGATTCTCGACGCGAGGTTGGACTTTAAAAAGCAAACCGAGAAGATCAGCAAAAAGGCCTCTGTGGTAGCTACTACACTGGCGCAGCTAATGACTAACGTCGGTGGCCCCAGACAGAAGAGGAGGAAACTGCTGTCATCAGTAACGACCTCAGTGCTCAACTATGGCATACCCATATGGGCTGATGCACTGAAAATCCAGGAGAATCGCAGGAAGGCTGCGGCAGCGTATCGCGTCAGTACCTTGACGGTAGCCTTTGCCATTCGCACTGTCTCCGAGGACGCTATCAACGTTATCGCGGGAATGCTGCCCATTGAGGTGTTCGCCGAGGAGCGTAGATCGATGTATCAGCAGAAGGGACCTATGGACCCCAGCTATGCAGGGATCGCAGCGAGAGCAACTTGTCTCAACCAGTGGCAGATGATGTGGGATGCCTCTACCAAGGGAAGGTGGACACACCGACTAATCCCGAAGATGGAGTTATGGGTGAACCGCTTACACGGAAAGCTCAACTATTAACTCACTCAAGTGATCTGAGAATACAGCTACTTCTGGGCTTATCTTTATAAGTTCAATTATGAAGATTTCCCGGACTGCCCAGCATGTGTAGCAGTCGAGGAGAATGCTGATCATGCATTGTTCCAATGCCCACGTTTCAGTGCCTCCCGCGCAATAGTCGAGGATTAGCTGGTGACACGCAACACCCCGGACATCCTGGTAGAGTTGATGCTGAAGTCAGCAGACGCATAGACATCGCCTTGTGCTGTCGCAGTAATGAAGGAGTTGCGACGTGCAGAACGCGCGAGGAAGAAGACGCCAGAGGACCAGGCAGCCATAGAGGAAACAAGCGACACGAACCCCTAAACCACTCATAACATTTTGAGTAGGACGGGGGATGTAAGGTCGTCTGACAGCACCGTAGGAAAAGCTTAGACTAAGGTCTCTCCCACGATGTAATACCTAGCGGTCGTCCCGCGGGAGAATTATAAGGCCGCATAGGAACGGAGGGTTTTTAGTCGGTGCAAGTCCGACACACGGCAAATTTATTTGCTCCGGTGTGGAGACACTTTTAGGCTAAACCTCTGGAGAAAACACACACACACACACACACACACACACAGCAACGGAATGCGACTAGCGTATTTCGCTATAAATCGAAGAAAAACGATTACGATAGAAACGATAAAACGAAGAACGTATAAAAATACGAAGAATTACGTAAAAAAAATTCCAAATAAAAATACCAGATTCCCCATCCTCGGAAAAATCGATCTCTATCAATAAAAGGGTCAGAGAAGATAAATTATCGCCGACAAATAAATAAATAAAGACGGGAATAGGCGCCCGCAACACCAGGCGAGCAGAAGAGAAAAGTAGGCAACCACCCAATTAAGCAGACACCACACGCGGACAAGTCGCACCTCCGCACAAAGATCCCACGCAAGGCATCGGCACGGCACGCCAAGACTACTGCCCAATTAAACATGGGGTAGTTTTACATCATATTATGGACCACTGACAGTTCCACAAATTCAACCAATTGTGGTTACCAATACACTGACACCCCGTACACCGACACCCCGTACACCGAAACCCGGTACACCGACACCCCGTACACCTCTCACCACAAAACAAAAGTAAGATGAACATCACGTGATTTACCCCGAAAACACCCATTCAGGGCGCACACACGAAGTATACAGGGTGCGCTATATTTTATGTCGATATGTAAACATTGAATAACTTCGACATTTATCAACCGATTGACTTGAGTAGACATGTTTTTGAAATGTCAATTCAGTACAATTTTAACCATAAATCGCTTCACACCAAAACAACGCACCGAAATAGTGACGTCGTACACTGAAAATAGTCGTTCAGTTGTGTTAACTCAACGTACATATTGTCGAAAATATCGTGGCCAACAAGCACCGTCTGACAACACTATTCGTCGATTGGTGTCGAATTTTGTTGAGCGTGGGATAGTGGGAGATCGTCCACGTGTCATTCATCAACGCCCAAGACGTTCCAATGAACTGGTTGAAGCGGTTAGCGAGAATGTTGCCGAGAACCCACATGTGTCGTATCGTTACCGCGCTCAGCGTTTTGGCGTCAGTGGAACCACTTTGCGGCGCATTTTGAAGAATGATCTCCATTTGTTTCCGTATAAAGTGCAATTGACTCAAAGAATATTGCCGACAGACCGTCCACGTCGCTTGGAATACGGCCAAGCAGTCGCTCGAATGGTTGACGCTAAACCTGATTTTTGGAAGCAAAGTTTGATGACCGACGAGGCCCATATCACACTCTCTGGCGCCGTTAACAAGCAAAATTGCCGCATTTGGGGAACGGAGAATCCACACGAGATCCATGAAACACTATTGCATGACCGAAAAGTGACTGTTTGGGCCGGTATCTGCGCCAAAATTATCATTGGGCCATTTTTCTTCAGAGAAGGCGAAACAGTCGATGGGAATCGATATCGGTGGATGTTGGCTCATTATGTCTGCCCACAAATGTGCGAAAAATGTCTGGACGGTTACTGGTTTCAACATGACGGTACGCCATGCCACACTGCAAATCAAACAATGCAGTTTCTCCAACGAAAATTTCCTGGACGTGTGATGTCAAAAATGGCGACATTCACTGGCTACCCAGATCTCCAGATTTGACCCCTCCGAACTTCTCTTTGTGGGGTTATTTAAAAAGCAAAGTGTATGCTAACAAGGTTCAGACCATTGACGAGCTCAAGGCAAACATTCGTGCCGAAACCATCGCTATACCGCCCGAGATGCTCGAAAAAGTGATGGAAGACGCTGCAAAAAGGGCATATTTTACTTTGGCCAATAAAGGCGGCCAATTGATTGATGTTGTATTCAAAAACTAGTCCAAATAAATTGTAAAAAACCAAATTAAATAAAAATACCTCATATAAGGAAATCGGTTTTTTTTTTAAAGTTATTCAATGTTTACATACCAACATAAATGATGGCGCACCCTGCATAAGACGTGATGCGATAAGGTTTGAGAATTTTGTTGAAACCAAATACTCAAGACGACGAAGTGCTACCCGACAGCCAAGTCACCAATCTAATTTTAGTAAAAAAATTTATTTAAGTTGTTGTGTCGCGGAATATTCCTCTAACGTATTCTCAGGTATATTCCTTAGCGGACACAGTTAGAGATGGAATTCTGAAAGATAGCTGTCATACAAGACGGGATGCGAAGTAGACGCCGACGCAGCATGAAGCGACTCGCGAGGCGATCTACGATAGGCTAAAGCTAAAGCTGCCAACTAAGGGATTTTAGAAAACGCAGTTGCTAACTGCTTGAGTAAAGACAGTATTAAATTGAGACTTAACAGAGAACGGTTGGTTCCTCGTTCAACACTCGAAACAACGGATTATTGTACTTCTTACTTTGATATATAAAAAGGCAACGGAAAGTTACCGTTGCTTATAATAAACACTTCCTTTTATATAAATTCGCGTTTCCATCTTTTACTCGAGATCCATCTCCTTATCGGCAAACGATCCCAAAAAATAAAAACTTTTAATATTATACCGACTACCGAATAATCCAATTACTCGGTACCGGCATAACATTTGGTGGCAGCGGTGGGATTTGCCGAAGTTAAGTGATTCGCGATTTATTAGGACAAAAGTGTTTTGGACAAAGTTGAGAATACTCTGAAGTGACGACTACGACGCGTGCAAGGACACCAGTGTAGTTCGTGAAAACCCGACTAATCTAACGCGAAGCGTGAAGTGAACGTCGGTGCGGGGTGACGTATTGGTCAACCGTTTAAAGTCCCGATTGACGGTGTCACGTCAAGTCGCGGAAAACCGCACAAAGTGTGCAACCGAGTACGCATAGCAGCTACTCGAAAAGAAGCCGTCGCGCAATCGTTGGCGACGCACCAAGGACGAACCCAGGAACCAACGGAGATACGGGTCAACGGTACCAGGGAGGACAACTGGACCAACCTTCGAGGAAAGCTAAGAGACAACGGGTCTACAGCACCGAAGGAACAGCACCCGAGGACATCGCAATGGAAAGGACCGTCTACCAGATCATCTTTCTGTAAGTGGCGGTTACTTTATACTCATACATAGCCAATAAACTGAAGCCAGTCAGGAAAAATATTTTGGAAAATTTGGAGAAAATATCTCTAGAAATTTTGTGAGCATATTTTAGAGTTTGTCCACCGCGAAACTAGCAACATGCCGATATTTAGGGGAGCGAAACCGAAACGTAGAGTCAATTCATAAGGAACTGCGACTCCCGGCGAAGGGGCAGACTCCACAGCTGGATTAGCTGCCGCCGTAGGGGAAATAGTATACGAAGCGCGCAGGGCGTTAACAGAGCTCGCGCCGTCGGGACGAATCCCCACCGATAGGCAAGAGGCCGTCGCAGGCCGACTGGACGCCGAGTTCGGCGTAAACCCTCTCAGGGGTACGGCATTTCGCGATAACAGTAGTATAGGTAGCGACGACGTGTTCAATATGGCTACTGGCGAACGAACGCCTGAACGCCTTGAGGAGGACATAGATGATCGGGAACTCGGAAGCTTGCAAACGATAGATCGCGTAGGTTTCCCGTCAGCTACCGGTACGACGGCACGATCGGTGACTTTGAGAGTACAAGATCGTTTAGAGGCGATCGACCGGAGCCATCGTGATTTGGTAAGAGCTCGACGGCAGTGCGAAAGGCTGCAGCGCGAGCACGAGCAAAGTCGACGCGAACTCGATCGCGAACTTCAGGGGGTTGAAACACCGTCAGCAAGACGAAACTTGGCAAGCACGCTCAACGAGGTAGGTGCAGACGAATACGAACTGATCCACTCCTTACGAGAGCAAATTGCCGAGCTCCAGCGACGGCTAGGAGGAGCGGGGATGGAGGACATTCCGCCCCCCGCGCTGCCCCCGAGACGCACGCGGTTCGAGGAGACGCAGAGGCCCTCAAACATGCTCAGCCTCAGTCTCGGAATAAAAATGGTAAAAACATTCGACGGCAAAGATTCAAAGGCATTGCCTCTCTTCTTAAAGTCCTGCGAGACGATATTCCGCAGGGTAGCAGAGGAGGAGCACGACACCCTCCTCGAGTTGATCGTTATGAGTAAGCTAGAAGGTGCAGCTGCAAGACAACTGCAGCACAAAACCATCGGCACCATGGCGCAACTCAGGAGCGAGTTGGAAGCGTTGTACGGACAACGAAAGTCCCTGGCCGCGCTGCAAATGGAGTTCAGCTCCCTCCGGCAGGGACAGAACGAGGACATAGCCGCCTACGCGGCACGGACGGAGCGGATCACGGTAGACATCGCCGAAATACTCTGCGAGCCGTTGCAAACAGAGGATCAAAAGATCACCGTCGAGAGCGTCACACGACGAAGCGCACAGGCCAACTTCGAAAACGGCCTGCACGGCCAGGTGCAAGTGCTGGTACGTGCTCGAAATTACCAAACGTTGCATGACTCCGTGGCCGGGGCCATAGAGATAACCAACATGGTGCAGCCTAAGGGAGGGCTAGGGGGAGCGTCGAGCCACCCCAGAAGGTCCCAGGGCGCACCATCCCGGCAGAACGAAAATTGTTTCACCTGCGGGAACGCCGGACACTTGGCACGAGACTGCACCCGGAGATCGGGAAGAGTGAGCCTGCCAATGCCCAGTGAAAATAAGTCCATACACAACGTCGACATCGTGTGCAACTACTGCCAGAAGAAGGGCCACGTGTGGAGGGACTGTAGAAAGAGGTTATCGCTAAACCAGAGCGAACCCGCTCGGACGACACAGCAGCCCCAACGTCAAAAGGACTCGGAAGATAAGGAAAAAAAAACGACAGTAACGACGGGTACCGGTCGGAATAACACGGACACCCGCCCGCTGGCAACGATGAGGCTGAACACACTAACAGCCCAGGAAAAGCCCGCAAGAAAGCTACAACTGCTACAAGTAACGTTGCCGGCGTCGAGTGCCACCGCCAGTGATTTCGATATTATTGCATCGCTGGCCGTGTCTGGGGTACTCACCCTCAAGGCAGACACCGGAGCCCAATGCAGCATCATTAAAGAAGACTGTCTCAAACCCGAGACTATGGTGAAAGACTGCAAAGTGGAATTACAAGAGGTGGCGGGAGAAAAATTTACTCCTCTAGGAATGGCGAACATCACGCTCGAGACGCCGGCTCTAAATGTAGAGCATTGGTTTTACATCGTTCCGAGCACCGTGCCGTTGAAGGTCAACGGACTGCTTGGTATGGACTTCATTAAACATCATAAAGCAGATATCTTGCACGGCGAAATGATTAAACTATACGGACATTGCATGCCGCTTTTAGATGGTTCGGTGAAGATGACCCTGCCGCCATGCAGCGAGACCGTCGCTTACGCCGCGACCAAGAGCAAATTTATCGGACTGCTCTCTAAAATGGAACTCGGAAAAGGAGTAATAATGGGAGCCTGCATCACGCCGCCGCACGGTAGCAGCTGTGCAGTAAGTCTAATAAACACCACAGAGAAGGCTGTTGAGGTACAACGCCCGGTGGTGGAACTCGAGCCTCTAGAGATAACGGCAGTGGGTCACGGTCCCGAGGCCGCGACGCCCGAAGTATGCACCGTCAGCGCGGAGCGAGGGGCCGACCGCCTCGCGCGACTAGCTCAAGAGCTAGACGCACGAAATCTCAATAAGGAAGAGCGCGAAGCGCTCGATGAGATCACGAAAGAATGGCTGCCATGCACGCCTATGGTAGAACATGTGATACCCCTTCAGGAGGGGGTGCAGCCCATTAAGGTGCACCCATACAGGCTGCCCGAGACCCACAAGAGAGAAGTGGAGAGGCAGACCCGCGAAATGCTTGAGGAAGGCATTGTCCAACCTAGCCGGAGTCAATGGAACGCCCCGCTGCTGGTTGTAGCGAAGAAACCTGAAGCAGCCGGAGAGAGAAAAATGCGCGTAGTAGTGGACTTTCGGAAGCTGAACGAAGCCACCATCGGAGACTCGTACCCACTGCCTAATATCACCGAGATATTGGACCAGCTGGGAAGGGCCCGATACTATACGACCTTGGATCTCGCCTCTGGATTTCATCAAATCCCGATGGCAAAGCAAGACAAGGAAAAGACCGCATTTTCCACACCACAGGGCCATTTCGAGTATAACCGAATGCCTTTCGGACTCAAAAACGCCCCACCGACCTTCTAGAGGCTGATGAACTCCGCGCTGGCAGGACTACAGGGCGTCAAATGCTATGTGTACTTAGACGACATAGTAATTCACGGCAAAACCTTCAAGGAGCACAATGACAGGTTACGAGAGGTACTGCAGCGGCTAAGAGAAGCCAGATTAGCAGTGCAACCGAGCAAGTGCCAGTTCCTGCGCAAGGAAACGCAGTACCTCGGCCACATCATATCCAAAGAGGGCGTACGTGCTGATCCGCAGAAACTGGAAGCAGTAAGGGAATTCCCAGTACCGAGAAATATAAAAGGAGTACAATCTTTCCTCGGACTAGCTGGCTACTATCGAAAATTCATCAAGGACTTCTCGAGAACCGCGAAGCCACTCACAGAATTAACCCAGAAAGGGGTCGAATTCGAGTGGACCGCAGTAAGAGACGCTGCCTTCGAAGAACTGAAGACAGCCCTTACCACAGCACCGATACTGCAGTATCCAGACTTCACGAAGCCGTTTGTTGTAACGACAGATGCCTCAGACAGGGCGCTCGGCGCAATCTTATCGCAAGGCAAGATCGGGGACGATTTGCCCATATGTTACGCGAGCCGCACCATGTCAAAGGCCGAGCTCAATTATACAACCACGGAAAAAGAGCTACTCGCCATAGTTTGGGCCCTCGCTCAATTTCGACCATATATTTATGGTACACGTTTCACGGTAGTGACGGACCACCAACCGCTCACCTGGCTGTTCGGAGTAAAGGACCCAGGTTCGAGATTAATGCGTTGAAAAATTAAATTGGCCGAACACGAATTTAACGTTGAATATAAGGCCGGAAAGCGTAATACAAACGCCGATGCGTTAAGTCGTATATTCGCTACTACGAGGACCCAAGCGAGAGCTAGGAACGAAGTCTGTGAGTCGGAAGAGGACAGCACGACGGGGCAAGTAGGCACAACGAAAGACCGCACAAAGCGGACAGCCGAAGATACCCCGTATAGCCATGGTAGGTCGCTGGAGCGAGAGGTCAAGCTCGCCCGTGAGCGAGACGAGGACAGCAAGCGCCCGGGTACGGACAGCCGCACAAAGCGGAGAGCCGAGAATACCCCGGGCCAGCCTAGCAACGCGGCAGAGAGAGAGGCCGCTCTGGCCAATGCGCCAGAAGAGGACAGAGAGATTTGTAGCGTGCCTGCAGAACACTCTACTGAACCCCACAGCCCCGCCGAAAAGCCGTGCGGACGGGGAAGGGGTAGACCACGCAAGCTACATACGCAGGCCACTGGTAAGACTGCGAGCACCGCTGACAAGGACAGAGCGGGCCCAGCACAGTATGGCGGACCCGCGAAGCGCGGAAGGCCGCGAAAGGCAAACGTTGCAAGGCCGCTCGAGAGAGAGAGCGACCCAACAGCGGAGCCACCGGTGGGCACACCGAGCGAAGAAATTGCGGACAGAGCACCGCAAAGGCCTGCGGAGGAAGCGAGGCACGGAGGGGCCCGTAGCCTACGAACTTCCAGCAGCGCGGACGGAGACAGCGTTATAAAAGAGTATAGCGACTGCCGCAGTGGCGTAGCCACTCCTTCTGCCGATGACCGCCAGAAAATAATTAGAGAATACCACAACACCCCCATAGGAGGACATCAGGGTATCAGGCGTACGCTGCATCGGATCCGGACCAAGTACGACTGGCCCGGCATAAGAAGGGACTTAGAAAACTACATAACATCCTGCGAATCCTGCCAGAAAAATAAAATCGGGAAAAGGGGACGAGTACCAATGGTGGTAACTGACACCCCATCGAGATCGTTCAAAAAAGTTGCGGTCGACATCGTAGGACCGTTACCGGAAAGCGCTTCCGGGAAAAAATATATACTCACGTTCCAGGACTCGCTTACAAAATACAGCGCAGCGATTCCACTGCCGAACCAAGAGGTTTCGACAGTAGCAAAGGCGCTCGTAGAAGAATTGATTTGCCGACACGGAACTCCGGAAATAATATTACCAGATCAGGGTACGAACTTCCTCAGCTCGACCTCCAAAGGAATGTGTCGACTGCTGCGAATCAAGAAGATACAAACGACGGCCAACCATCCGGAATCAAACGGCGCGTTAGAAAGATCGCATCGCACCCTCGCTGAGTACCTGAAAAATTTCATAGATGAGGATCAAGGAAATAGGGACGAGTGGCTGCCGTATGCGATGTTCACGTACAACACCACTCCACATACGGGGACCGGACTGTTGCCCCACGTGTTGGTGTACGGACACGAGGCCGAATTGCCGACCGCCGTGAAACAAGAACCACGCAGCACTTATGCCTACGATGACTACGTCCGCGAGTTACGCGAGCGATTACGCGCCGCATGGACTGTAGCACGAGACAACCTGGAAGGCGCGAAAAGACGGTCGAAAACTACATACGACAATGGCGTAAAGGTGCAGGAGTACCGCGCCGGCGAACGCGTACTCCTCCATGACGGGACGGCGCGAAGGGGGCGGTCAGCCAACCTGACTCCGAAGTGGACGGGTCCTCACTAAATAGTAGAGAAGAGGCCCCCCGTCAACTACGTGGTCCGGAAGGGACGTAAAATCCAGGCGGTGCACGCAAACCGCCTGAAGCTCTTTATCGAGCACTAATAGCTCAGGAATTAAGGAATTCGAATACTTATAGCTAGTTAAAACTAAATATTAGCTAGAACATAAATGTGGGAAGGAGCCCCTCAAGACGCAGGGTAGGGAGCTCCAATAAAGTAGAAGAGGTCTTAGGAGACCTAATTTTATCAACAGGAAAAAGAGCGTATACATATCGGAAAAATATATTGAACGAAACAATTGAAAAGAAATTGCAATTTCATTACGCAATCCGGAGGGGACGGAATACTGTGACCGTGCCAGAAAAGCATCACGAAAAATGTATAGCGTATTAATGCTGACACAGGATAGTGTTCGGCGTAGAGTGTAAAAAGAATACCGCGCACACTCTATTCGGTTGATATACACATGTTAATGAGCCTCAGAGTGAGGAAGAAGGCACGCGTAGACAATCTAGTCCCAACGCTGAATAGAGCACAGAAAGGCCTACAGCGAAAATGGACACAGATAACGGCGAGAAATGCGCGAAAAGGGTTATCTAACTAACCCATCCCCTCATCGTCCTAATGCAAGAAATTGTGGGAAAAATCCCACTCGGCTTAAAATGTTAAATAATACGGGAATACTGGCTTCGGTAGGCGTATGTATAGTAACCGCCCGAGATTTCAGCATCAAAACCATCGGGCGAACATCGCAGATCATCCGAAAAAACTACCTCCCGTCGTTCAATTTAAAATTAACGGAAATTGAAGTTCAGGCACCCCCTACGCAGACCGAGAGGACAATTCCATTACAGAGCGTGCTGCGAGACCCGGAAGAGCTTCAAAAGCTCGGAGCTCGAGCCGACCAAATCATGGACAACCTCAATACTGCCGGAGACGGGATGCAACACATCCACAATCTGAGTTTTTACTCACTGGGTGCAGTAGCGCCAATAGCCTTGGTTGGCTATGTTCTGTTTAAATGTTATAGGCATCAACGAAACCGAACGCCAACAAGGACAAGCGAGGCAACGACCCCGGCAACAGCCGAGGTAAACATCAACCTCGAGCCGATCGGACGACAACAGTGTTATGTCGGTACCGGGTAATTAGATTATTCGGTATTCGGTATAATATTAAAAAGTTATTATTTTTCGGGATCGTTTGCCGATAAGGAGATGGATCTCGAGTTATCGATGAAAACACGAATTTATGTAAAAGGAAGTATTTATTATAGGCAACGGTCCCGAAAAATAATAACTTTTTAATATTATACCGAATACCGAATAATCTAATTACCCGGTACCGGCATAACATTTGGTGGCAGCGGTGGGATTTGCCGAAGTTAAGTGATTCGCGATTTATTAGGACAAAAGTGTTTTGGACAAAGTTGAGAATACTCTGAAGTGACGACTACGACGCGTGCAAGGACACCAGTGTAGTTCGTGAAAACCCGACTAATCTAACGCGAAGCGTGAAGCGAACGTCGGTGCGGGGTGACGTATCGGTCAACCGTTTAAAGTCCCGATTGACGGTGTCACGTCAAGTCGCGGAAAACCGCACAAAGTGTGCAACCGAGTACGCACAGCAGCTACTCGAAAAGAAGCCGTCGCGCAATCGTTGGCGACGCACCAAGGACGAACCCAGGAACCAACGGAGATACGGGTCAACGGTACCAGGGAGGACAACTGGACCAACCTTCGAGGAAAGCTAAGAGACAACGGGTCTACAGCACCGAAGGAACAGCACCCGAGGACATCGCAATGAAAAGGACCGTCTACCAGATCATCTTTCTGTAAGTGGCGGTTACTTTATACTCATACATAGCCAATAAACTGAAGCCAGTCAGGAAAAATATTTTGGAAAATTTGGAGAAAATATCTCTAGAAATTTTGTGGGCATATTTTAGAGTTTTGTTCGCCGCGAAATTAGCAACATGCCGATATTTAGGGGAGCGAAACCGAAACGTAGAGTCAATTCATTAGGAACGGCGACTCCCGGCGAAGGGGCAGACTCCACAGCTGGATTAGCTGCCGCCGTAGGGGAAATAGTATACGAAGCGCGCAGGGCGTTAACAGAGCTCTCGCCGTCGGGACGAATCCCCACCGATAGGCAAGAGGCCGTCGCGGGCCGACTGGACGCCGAGTTCGGCGTAAACCCTCTCAGGGGCACGGCATTTCGCGATAACAGTAGTATAGGAAGCGACGACGTGTTCAATATGGCTACTAGCGAACGAACGCCTGAACGCCTTGAGGAGGACATAGATGATCGGGAACTCGGAAGCTTGCAAACGATAGATCGCGTAGGTTTCCCGTCAGCTACCGGTACGACGGCACGATCGGTGACTTTGAGAGTACAAGATCGTTTAGAGGCGATCGACCGGAGCCATCGTGATTTGGTAAGAGCTCGACGGCAGTGCGAAAGGCTGCAGCGCGAGCACGAGCAAAGTCGACGCGAACTCGATCGCGAACTTCAGGGGGTTGAAACACCGTCAGCAAGACGAAACTTGGCAAGCACGCTCAACGAGGTAGGTGCAGACGAATACGAACTGATCCACTCCTTACGAGAGCAAATTGCCGAGCTCCAGCGACGGCTAGGAGGAGCGGGGATGGAGGACATTCCGCCCCCCGCGCTGCCCCCGAGACGCACGCGGTTCGAGGAGACGCAGAGGCCCTCAAACATGCTCAGCCTCAGTCTCGGAATAAAAATGGTAAAAACATTCGACGGCAAAGATTCAAAGGCATTGCCTCTCTTCTTAAAGTCCTGCGAGACGATATTCCGCAGGGTAGCAGAGGAGGAGCATGACACTCTCCTCGAGTTGATCGTTATGAGTAAGCTAGAGGGTGCAGCAGCAAGACAACTGCAGCACAAAACCATCAGCACCATGGCGCAACTCAGGAGCGAGTTGGAAGCGTTGTACGGACAACGGAAGTCCCTGGCCGCGCTGCAAATGGAGTTCAGCTCCCTCCGGCAGGGACAGAACGAGGACATCGCCGCCTACGCGGCACGGACGGAGCGGATCACGGTAGACATCGCCGAAATACTCTGCGAGCCGTTGCAAACAGAGGATCAAAAGATCACCTTCGAGAGCGTCACACGACGAAGCGCACAGGCCAACTTCGAAAACGGCCTGCACGGCCAGGTGCAAGTGCTGGTACGTGCTCGAAATTACCAAACGTTGCATGACTCCGTGGCCGGGGCCATAGAGATAACCAACATGGTGCAGCCTAAGGGAGGGCTAGGGGGAGCGTCGAGCCACCCCAGAAGGTCCCAGGGCGCACCATCCCGGCAGAACGAAAGTTGTTTCACCTGCGGGAACGCCGGACACTTGGCACGAGACTGCACCCGGAGATCGGGAAGAGTGAGCCTGCCAATGCCCAATGAAAATAAGTCCATACACAACGTCGACATCGTGTGCAACTACTGCCAGAAGAAGGGCCACGTGTGGAGGGACTGTAGAAAGAGGTTATCGCTAAACCAGAGCGAACCCGCTCGGACGACACAGCAGCCCCAACGTCAAAAGGACTCGGAAGATAAGGAAAAAAAAAACGACAGTAACGACGGGTACCGGTCGGAATAACACGGACACCCGCCCGCTGGCAACGATGAGGCTGAACACACTAACAGCCCAGGAAAAGCCCGCAAGCAAGCTACAACTGCTACAAGTAACGTTGCCGGCGTCGAGTGCCACCGCCAGTGATTTCGATATTATTGCATCGCTGGCCGTGTCTGGGGTACTCACCCTCAAGGCAGACACCGGAGCCCAATGCAGCATCATTAAAGAAGACTGTCTCAAACCCGAGACTATGGTGAAAGACTGCAAAGTGGAATTACAAGGGGTGGCGGGAGAAAAATTTACTCCTCTAGGAATGGCGAACATCACGCTCGAGACGCCGGCTCTAAATGTAGAGCATTGGTTTTACATCGTTCCGAGCACCGTGCCGTTGAAGGTCAACGGACTGATTGGTATGGACTTCATTAAACATCATAAAGCAGATATCTTGCACGGCGAAATGATTAAACTATACGGACATTGCATGCCGCTTTTAGATGGTTCGGTGAAGATGACCCTGCCGCCACGCAGCGAGACCGTCGCTTACGCCGCGACCAAGAGCAAATTTATTGGACTGCTCTCTAAAATGGAACTCGGAAAAGGAGTAATAATGGGAGCCTGCATCACGCCGCCGCACGGTAGCAGCTGTGCAGTAAGTCTAATAAACACCACAGAGAAGGCTGTTGAGGTACAACGCCCGGTGGTGGAACTCGAGCCTCTAGAGATAACGGCAGTGGGTCACGGTCCCGAGGCCGCGACGCCCGAAGTATGCACCGTCAGCGCGGAGCGAGGGGCCGACCGCCTCGCGCGACTAGCTCAAGAGCTAGACGCACGAAATCTCAATAAGGAAGAGCGCGAAGCGCTCGATGAGATCACGAAAGAATACGAAGATCTGTTCCACCTCCCGGGGGACAGGCTGCCATGCACGCCTATGGTAGAACATGTGATACCCCTTAAGGAGGGGGTGCAGCCCATTAAGGTGCACCCATACAGGCTGCCCGAGACCCACAAGAGAGAAGTGGAGAGGCAGACCCGCGAAATGCTTGAGGAAGGCATTGTCCAACCTAGCCGGAGTCAATGGAACGCCCCGCTGCTGGTTGTAGCGAAGAAACCTGACGCAGCCGGAGAGAGAAAAATGCGCGTAGTAGTGGACTTTCGGAAGCTGAACGAAGCCACCATCGGAGACTCGTACCCACTGCCTAATATCACCGAGATATTGGACCAGCTGGGAAGGGCCCGATACTATACGACCTTGGATCTCGCCTCTGGATTTCATCAAATCCCGATGGCAAAGCAAGACAAGGAAAAGACCGCATTTTCCACACCACAGGGCCATTTCGAGTATAACCGAATGCCTTTCGGACTCAAAAACGCCCCACCGACCTTCCAGAGGTTGATGAACTCCGCGCTGGCAGGACTACAGGGCGTCAAATGCTATGTGTACTTAGACGACATAGTAATTCACGGCAAAACCTTCAAGGAGCACAATGACAGGTTACGAGAGGTACTGCAGCGGCTAAGAGAAGCCAGATTAGCAGTGCAACCGAGCAAGTGCCAGTTCCTGCGCAAGGAAACGCAGTACCTCGGCCACATCATATCCAAAGAGGGCGTACGTGCTGATCCGCAGAAACTGGAAGCAGTAAGGGAATTCCCAGTACCGAGAAATATAAAAGGAGTACAATCTTTCCTCGGACTAGCTGGCTACTATCGAAAATTCATCAAGGACTTCTCGAGAACCGCGAAGCCACTCACAGAATTAACCCAGAAAGGGGTCGAATTCGAGTGGACCGCAGTAAGAGACGCTGCCTTCGAAGAACTGAAGACAGCCCTTACCACAGCACCGATACTGCAGTATCCAGACTTCACGAAGCCGTTTGTTGTAACGACAGATGCCTCAGACAGGGCGCTCGGCGCAATCTTATCGCAAGGCAAGATCGGGGACGATTTGCCCATATGTTACGCGAGCCGCACCATGTCAAAGGCCGAGCTCAATTATACAACCACGGAAAAAGAGCTACTCGCCATAGTTTGGGCTCTCGCTCAATTTCGACCATATATTTATGGTACACGTTTCACGGTAGTGACGGACCACCAACCGCTCACCTGGCTGTTCGGAGTAAAGGACCCAGGTTCGAGATTAATGCGTTGGAAAATTAAATTGGCCGAACACGAATTTAACGTTGAATATAAGGCCGGAAAGCGTAATACAAACGCCGATGCGTTAAGTCGTATATTCGCTACTACGAGGACCCAAGCGAGAGCTAGGAACGAAGTCTGTGAGTCGGAAGAGGACAGCACGACGGGGCAAGTAGGCACAACGAAAGACCGCACAAAGCGGACAGCCGAAGATACCCCGTATAGCCATGGTAGCTCGCTGGAGCGAGAGGTCAAGCTCGCCCGTGAGCGAGACGAGGACAGCAAGCGCCCGGGTACGGACAGCCGCACAAAGCGGAGAGCCGAGAATACCCCGGGCCAGCCTAGCAACGCGGCAGAGAGAGAGGCCGCTCTGGCCAATGCGCCAGAAGAGGACAGAGAGATTCGCAGCGTGCCTGCAGAACGCTCTACTGAACCCCACAGCCCCGCCGAAAAGCCGTGCGGACGGGGAAGGGGTAGACCACGCAAGCTACATACGCAGGCCACTGGTAAGACTGCGAGCACCGCTGACAAGGACAGAGCGGGCCCAGCACAGTATGGCGGACCCGCGAAGCGCGGAAGGCCGCGAAAGGCGAACGTTGCAAGGCCGCTCGAGAGAGAGAGCGACCCAACGGCGGAGCCACCGGTGGGCACACCGAGCGAAGAAATTGCGGACAGAGCACCGCAAAGGCCTGCTGAGGAAGCGCGGCACGGAGGGGCCCGTAGCCTACGAACTTCCAGCAGCACAGAAGAAGACAGCGTTATGAAAGAGCGCAGCGACTGCCGCAGTGGCGTAGCCGCTCCCTCCTTTGAAGACCGCCTGAAAATCATAAAAGAATACCACGACACCCCCTTAGGAGGGCATCAGGGTATCAGGCGTACACTGCATCGGATCCGGACCAAGTACGACTGGCCCGGCATAAGAAGGGACTTAGAAAAATACATAACATCCTGCGAATCCTGCCAGAAAAATAAAATCGGGAAAAGGGAACGAGTACCGATGGTGGTAACTGACACCCCATCGAGGTCGTTCGAAAAAGTTGCGGTCGACATCGTAGGACCGTTACCGGAAAGCGTCAACGGGAAAAAATATATACTTACGATCCAAGACGCACTTACCAAATACAGCGCAGCAATTCCACTACCGAACCAAGAGGCTCTGACAGTAGCGAAAGCGCTCGTAGAAGAATTGATTTGCCGGCACGGGACACCGGAAATAATATTATCAGATCAAGGCACGAATTTCCTCAGCTCGACCTTCAGAGAGATGTGTCGACTGCTCCGAATCAAGAAAATACAAACGACTGCATACCACCCAGAGTCAAACGGCACGCTAGAAAGATCGCATCGCACCCTCGCTGAATACCTGAAAAATTTCATAAACGAGGACCAAGGTAATTGGGACGAGTGGCTGCCATACGCGATGTTCACGTACAACACCACTCCACATACAGGGACCGGATTGTCACCCCATGTATTGGTGTATGGACGCGAAGCGGAGTTACCGACCGCCGTGAAGCAGGAGCCCCGCCGCACCTATGCATACGACGACTACGTCCAAGAGTTACGCGAACGATTACGCGCCGCATGGACTGTAGCACGAGAGAACCTGGAAGGCGCGAAACGACGGTCGAAGACTATATACGACCAAGGCGCACAGGAGCAGGAGTACCGCGTCGGCGAAAGCGTACTCCTCCGTGACGAGACGGTGCGCAGGGGGCGGACGGCCAAGCTGACCCCGAAGTGGACGGGACCCCACGAGATAGTGGAAGCAAGGCCTCCCGTCAATTACGTCGTCCAGAAGGGACGGAAAATTCAGGCGGTCCACGCCAACCGCCTGAAACTATTTATTGATCATTAAAAAACTAAATAAGAGAGGGTTAGGAGCTCCACGGAGCGCAAGGCAAGGAGATTCAATAAAGTTGGAAACTTTTAAAGAAAGAGAATATAATTAAACTTTTGAATTATAAATGAGAGATAAAATAATATAAAATAATATAATAATAAATGTTATAAATGAGAATATGATATAATATAATAATAAATGAGAAAGTAACATAAAAACATAAATTTTCCGAAAGATTATTATGAAACAAAGACGGTTCCGCGATCAGGGCAAGTTTGAAGCGGCTCCTCTGCGAAGAGCCGGCGCAGCCCGACGAAATCAAAATATGGCTCCTCGTCCCCGAGCCAAGGCCCCAGGCCCCACAAACAGTACACCGCTCGCCGGTTGTCTCGGCGGCGGCTGCGTATGGCCGCGCGCTCTTGAAACTCGTCGGAGAGCCAGCGACGACTGGGCCCTCTGGGTACAACGATCAGGGAGCTCTGAAAACCAAAATTAACATAAATAAGAATTTTATAGAAAAAAAAAATAAAATCCAAGCAAGGTAAGGAGGATACTTACGATTAGCTCTAACACAGCGGGAGACAAATCGTCCCCCCTACAGAGGGCTGCCCCATAGGGCGAGGTCCTGGACACACGGACGAGAATCGTAGACATTGTTCCGGTCGGGTTGTGAGAACAAGAATGAGCCAAAAAGCCCTCGTGCGAAACTCGCGAGACTGCAACGAAAGAGGGAGAACTCACGCTTTCCTCCCCTCGTCTGATTGCAGATTAATCGCAGCAAGGTATGGACAAACCACAGCCACACCGAGTACAGCCGACTACGTCGTCAGCACTTTTGCCAGCACTCCGGGCATCTACTACGAGAACATAGGGAGCCTTACAATAATTCAATCGACGTGGCGACTGATAATCAGGCTGGACCTCGCTGCACTACTGCACCGAGAGGGGGAGATAAGCAAAAGCCTACAACGTCTGACGGAGCTGTGCGAGAGCGAAACTCGCGCCAATGATATATGCCCCGTCATAAGCGACTCGGTTCCGAGAATGAAGAAAAGAATAGAGACAGGAATACTGACCGTATTCGACCTCCTCGGGACGCGCCCCGTCAGAGAGCGCCGAGGATTGATAGATGGCCTCGGAAGCATAATCAAAGCCATCACGGGAAACATGGATGCCACCGACGCAAAGGAACTACACGAAGAGATAACGCGCCTGGAGGCGTCCCACCAGACCCTGAAGGAAGGATTAAAAAATCAAATACAAGTCATAAAAACCACGCTCTGCTTATTTAATGAAAGCGCGCAACACATACAGGCTAACGAACAGACCCTGCTGTCCCTGATGCAGCATATCAACCGCACGCTCAACAGCGAAGTATACTACATAGAGAGACGCCAACACTTGGACGAGACGCTCAACGCGATAAGTATTGCGGTCGAAGCATTACTCGGCGACGTACAGGAGCTAGTGTGGCTGGTGGACGATATAGCCAGCGGTAAGGCCCGAGCAACGTCCCTGCCGCCACGCACACTCGCTAGGCACCTCGTAGAGGCACTACCACACCTACCGTCGGGCAGTAGTTTCCCGGTCGCAATAGCACCTGACCAAGTGTCAACACTTATGCGACTGGCCGATACCAGGGCTTACAGCGAAGGCAACGCAGTGGTACTCGTGCTGGACATACCGCTGATCGGGCAGCAACGATATAGTATGCAAAAAGTATACCCCATACCCACGCGAGCGGACAATGGCAGGCACTACTACATAGAAGCGACCGAGTCCCACTTGGTAATAGATATAGAGAATCGCAAGTACCTAAGGATGACATACGATGACATAAAAATTTGCAAGGTACTGGGCAAATCGTACATTTGCCCACCAACACACCCTACTATGCCGGTCACACGCGACGCGCCCTGCGAAGTCCTAATCTATGCGAAAATGGACACCGGTAACGGAAAAAATTGCGCGAAAAGGGTTGTCGAAATCACACATCCCTTAATCGTTCCAATGCAACAGCAAGGACGATGGTTATACGTCGCACCAACCCCGGTCCCCATAGGGATAAATTGTGGGAAAAATCCCACTCAGCACGAAATATTGAATAATTCGGGAATACTGGCTTTGGTAGGCGTATGTATAGTAACCGCCCGAGATTTCAGCATCAAAACCATCGGGCGAACATCGCAGATCATACAGGAAAACTACCTCCCGTCGTTTAACTTGACATTAACGGAGATCGAAGCTCGGGCACCCTCGCCGCAGACCGAGAGGACCATCCCACTACAGAGCGTGCTGCGAGACCCCGAAGAGCTTCGGAAGCTCGGAGCTCGAGCCGACCAAATCATGGACAACCTCCATACTGCCGGAGACGGGATGCAACACATCCACAACCTGAGTTTCTACTCCTTGGGCGCCATAGCGCCGATCGCCTTGGTTGGCTACGTTCTGCTTAAATGTTACAGGTACAACAGAAACAGAACACCACCGAGCACTAGAGAAGCAATAACCCCGGCAACCGCCGAGGTAACTATCAACCTCGAGCCTCTCGGACGACAACAGCCAGAGGAACGACTTCGAACCGAGCTGGCCAGGTTATGCAATCGTCCCCCCAATCGAGAACGACTTGCTCGACTTGAAAGAAGCTAGCAAACAAAAATGAAACATTTTACACACATATTATATATCATATATCAAATCGTAAAATTGTATTAAAATTGTAAGGTACGGGAAACCAACTGAAGAAAAAATTTTTTTTGAAAATTTTTCCTTTTAAGGGGGGAGGGATGTTGTGTCGCGGAATATTCCTCTAACGTATTCTCAGGAATATTCCTTAGCGGACACAGTTAGAGATGGAATTCTGAAAGATAGCTGTCATACAAGACGGGATGCGAAGTAGACGCCGACGCAGCATGAAGCGACTCGCGAGGCGATCTACGATAGGCTAAAGCTAAAGCTGCCAACTAAGGGATTTTCGTGAAGACAGTTAGCAACTGCTTTACGAAAGGACAGAATTAATTTCGACTTAGGAGAGAACGGTTGGTTCCTCGTAAAATTCTCGAAACAACGCATTATTGTACTTTCTTACTTTACTTCTAAATAGACAACGGAAAGTCACCGTTGCCTATAATAAATACTTCCTTTTACATAAATTCGTGTTTTCATCGATAACTCGAGATCCATCTCCTTATCGGCAAACGATCCCGAAAAATAATAACTTTTTAATATTATACCGAATACCGAATAATCTAATTACCCGGTACCGGCATAACAACAGCCAGAAGAGCAACCGCGATCCGAGCTGGCCAGGTTATGCACCCGTCCCCCCAACCGAGAACGACTCGCTCGGCACGAAAAACGATAAGAAGCAAAAGGAAAAACTTCATCGTTACAAATGAAAAAATGAAAAATTTTATTGTATTGTTATATAACTTCAAACGAGAAACCAATCGAAGAAAAAATTTTTAAAAAAATTTTTCCTTTTAAGGGGGGAGGGATGTTGTGTCGCGGAATATTCCTCTAACGTATTCTCAGGTATATTCCTTAGCGGACACAGTTAGAGATGGAATTCTGAAAGATAGCTGTCATACAAGACGGGATGCGAAGTAGACGCCGACGCAGCATGAAGCGACTCGCGAGGCGATCTACGATAGGCTAAAGCTAAAGCTGCCAACTAAGGGATTTTAGAAAACGCAGTTGCTAACTGCTTGAGTAAAGACAGTATTAAATTGAGACTTAACAGAGAACGGTTGGTTCCTCGTTCAACACTCGAAACAACGGATTATTGTACTTCTTACTTTGATATATAAAAAGGCAACGGAAAGTTACCGTTGCTTATAATAAACACTTCCTTTTATATAAATTCGCGTTTCCATCTTTTACTCGAGATCCATCTCCTTATCGGCAAACGATCCCAAAAAATAATAACTTTTAATATTATACCGACTACCGAATAATCCAATTACTCGGTACCGGCATAACAAAGTAATTGAAATTGAAATTTTAGTAAAAATAAAAATCAGCGACAACCATCAACTGAAAAATCAATTTAACTAGCCTAGGTTTCTGGTTTTTACGCATTGTGTCCTGGCCATCAGACACCTCGTATAAACACCAATAAAAACAAAAAACAGTTACCACACCTATTACCATCCTTAAAAAGCCTAATTACGATATCCTCAAAACCCAAAAACAGGAAGACCAATGATGAACAGGTAACCAAACGCTCGTCTGCCAAGGACGAATGTAAGAAATAAACCTAAACTGAGGTCTATTCCCAAATCAAATACTAAAATCCCAGTAAAAGAAGAAAAAAATTGAATTGGAGTGATTCCTAACCCACTATCAGCATACCCAACTAGCATATAGGAATTAATTCACAACTAACTACACGAATTTGACATCAATAATTACATTCTAACGAGTATTGCAACAACCGAACGAGAAAATAATTAGATTAAAATTTTTCAAGCGGATACGAAATCGCGAAACGCTTTACTATACAAATTGTAAAGCAAACTACTCGTATCAACGAGCATAAAATCTTCAAAGAATTCAGATTTTTTCCCTTTAAGGGAAGAGGGCTGTCATACCGCAGAATTCCACCTTTTATTTTGCAACGAAATTCCATTATTGTTTATTGTTATATTCGCTCGATCGCGAGGCCGCCCACTTGCGAGTAAAAAGAACGAACCGACGCGCAAAGTGGGCCACGTTTTAGTCACCCATATTAAAATGCCACTTGTCAATTTCGGCGAATGCAGTAAGTAACTGCATCTACGAAAACAGTCTAAATCTAAACGCAAGACTGAAAGGTTGGTTCCTCATTAAGGACTCAAAACTTATTGTTAAAAATTATTCACTGTATTTACGTTTAAAATAAATTGACGGCTATCGACTGTAAATTATAATAAGATTCATTTTGTTGTTCAATACTATCTTCGCGTTTTACTCTTGTTCCCGCAAGTACTGAATCCTTAACGGCAATCGATCCCAAATACAATTTTTAAAATTAAACATTATCCCTTCAACCGTGTGATCACAAAATACGCGTCGAAGAGAGCACGTCTCTAGGCTCGGTGTGAACAATACTACGACAGATGTATACACTCTGTAAATCTACAACCGGATAACCTAGCCTACGTAATATAAGAACCTCGGAAAAGAACATTTAATAGCACTATGGGGACCATATATTATAATGGAGATCCTTGACAAACATATTGTCAAACGGTATTGTGATGGCCGAGAGAGAAAAATACGTCATGAAAACATCTCAGTTCATCTCGATAAACTTAAACCCTATAAGGGATAATTTGTGCGTATTTGCGCGACTAACATATTTACGTCACAACGTTGTATTTTTCTTTGATATTCTTTACTAATCAATTTTTTTCCAGGCGTTCCAAGTACAAGTCCAATTTTAACAAAATAATTGGAATATTATGAATAGCATAAGAAAATTTATATGGAATCTTCAAATAACATTTAAAAACTTTTGGCAGCTAAATAATTTCTTTTATTCTGAATGTCATGTAATGACATATTTTTCCCCTCATGTCAAAATTCATGAATTTTAGGCGCAACCTATTAATCAGCAACAATTGAAATAATAAATTTTGAAAATTTCGTAGACTTTGTGAAAAGCTATCCGAAGTACCTATCCTTAGTATTCATTGAAATTCACTCTAGTGACTTATTAATAATTTCGCAAAAGACAACTTTATACTATGATGGGAAATATATTATCGTTCTATATATTTGTCTATAGAACAAATTATATTTCTTCCGTATAAACTTCATGCTTGCACAAGTTTTCATATAAATGACAACAACTCCAAAAAATGTATCTATGTCGGTGACCCATGACACTCACCTACTGTAAGTCTCTCATTAACAAAGAATGCATCTGGCATACGACATTACGAATCGATAATCATCTCCTGTTTATATTTACATTAATGAACTGATAAGAATTTCATCTTGTCGTCAGTACCAATTTTAGATGCAGAAACCAAAATTTCGGATAATGAATGAATGAATTCGGATAGTGAACTTCATAAAAGGAGTGAATAAGAGTATCTTATCCTTTTATGCAAGTATATTGAATTAGTTATTGTTCAAAAGAGGGAACATTCTACCATACTTATATATGTAAAGGCTCTATAACAAAATAGTATATAGTTCGTACGTATTATTATTCAAATTACAAATAATTGATTAGTTGTTAAATCAATGTGGAATCTAAAGTGTCAAGTAATATCAGTGCGATCAATGGGAAATATCAAATTCTCCAAAGGAGTGGAATTAATATTAGTTAACAAATATTCTCCTTAAGACGAAATTCCCATTACTCCAGAAACAAAAGTATAAGAATTATCAGATTTCAACATTCTCATTTGTATAGTTTCAATCATGCATTTACAATTGATCGGAAGAACTAAGGAGTAATTACGTAATACAATAAACAGTACATGCCAATATCTAACAATTTTGTCAAATAAACTCAATCATCAACAGAAAGTTCATCACTGGCGGAAAAGAAACTAATAATCGATTGTTTGAATGCTATTATTTACACGGGCAACATAAAAATTTTCCGCAAATACAGTTAAATCCTAAATAAGTCCCAATCCCCACTCAAGATCCATATCCTTCTAAAATACCTTCTGTTTATTTGGAGAATGACAAACTGTTGCGGACACCTTTCCTCAGATTATACAAAAATATGCACATATGAGAAGTCACCGCAGACGGTGACTAATGACAAAGCGGTGAGGTGTCACAAACGATCCATACTATAAATAGCAATTTACTTGTATCTTTTTACGATTTAACGAGTCCAGCGCACGTGTCATGCTCTTAAGTTCGATGCAATTCATTGCCTTACTAGGTGGTGGTGGTGCGCTTGTCTCGGCGCTCTGACGGTCGAACAATGGACAAGTCATAAAATGTTATTCGTACAAGGTGTCAGTTCCGCAAGGACATGCCGAACCGCTGCATCGTTCGTACAAGTTACATTTAGGCTAGTTTTACGCTTTTCTAATTATTTCTAGAAAACTCCGAATATCATAACTAACCATTTTTGAAACTAGATATGTAAGATCCAACCCGCATTGAATCAAATCCCTTCCTATCCTTATATTAGGTGTACAAGTTTGCTTCCGCCGTTTTCCTATAGATAGCTTTAGCGGTAAGTAGTGGTCTCAATAAATGGATCATCCACGTCATGCAATAAACTTAGGCATTTGTCAACATAACCCCATAGAAACATTAGTCGATTTGTGTATGCATCGTATAGTTATTCTCGATTGAAAATGTCAGTTTACGAACCAAACTCTTGTCATTTGCGGGAGGTTTTAATTTTCTGCTTCAATATGAAGAAATTTGCAGCTGAGGCTCATCGAAGGCTCTGAAATATTTATGGTGAGGCCGCTATTAGTGAAAGAACGTGTCGTGAGTGGTTTCAACGCTTCAAGAACGGTGATTTTGACGTCGAAGACCGGCATAGCGGTGGAAGAGAGAAGGTTTTCGAAGATGCAAAATTGGAGGCATTACTTGATCACGACTCGTGTCAAAGTAAAGAAGAATTGGCAGGATCATTGAGAGTGACTCAACAAGTAAAATGCCTCAAAGTCAAGAGAATGATTCAGAAGCAAAGAAATTGGGTGCCGTACGAGTTGAACCCAAAAGATGTTGAGCGGCGTTTGTTTGCTTGTGAACAGATGCTTGAAAGGCAAGGATGAAAGGGATTTCTGCATCGCATTGTGATGGGACGAAAAATGGGTTCATCAGAATAATCCCAAGCGCAGAACATCATGGGGATTTCCCGGCCATGCTTCCACGTCGACGGCCAAACCGAATATTCACGGCTCCAAGGTCATGCTCTGTATTTGGTGGGACTAGCTGGGTGTAGTATATTATGAGCTGTTAAAACCGACTGAAACAATTATAGGCGATCGTAATCGAACGCAATTAATGCGTTCGAGCCGAGAATTCAAAGACAAACGGCCGCAATACAACGAGAGACACGATAAAGTGATTTTCCAGCATGACAATGCTCGACCCCTTGTTGCGAAAGTGGTCAAGACATACCAGGTGTATGCATAAGTTTTTTCCGGTTTTTTGGTAAAAGAAACACGTAATTTTCAAGGGAAATTAATTTTTGTTTTATTCAAAATATTGGCCATCGGCTTCTACACATTTCGCGCATCTTTCAGGTAATTTATGAATACCATGCCAGAAAAACTGCTTGTCTTTTGCGACAAACCATTCGTCGAGCCATTTTCCAACTTCCTCGAAATTGCTGAAGTGCTGCTCTGGGAGCGCGTGCCCCATTGATGCGAAGAGGTGATAGTCAGATGGCGCCAGGTCTGGCGAATACGGCGGGTGCGGAAGGATGTCCCATCCAAGCAATTTCAAGGTGTCTTTTACTGCTTTTGCTGTGTGAGACGGCGCATTGTCGTGTAACAACATCACTTTGCCATGTCTTCTGGCCCATTCCGGTCGTCTTTCGATTAATGCGTGGTTTAAATTAATAATTTGTTGGCGATAGCGTTGTGTATTAACGGTTTCGCCAGGCTTCAAGAGTTCATAATACACAATACCGCTCCGGTCCCACCAGACACAGAGCATGGTCTTCTTGCCGAAGCGATTTGGCCTTGGTGTTGAAGGACCGGCTTCGCCAGGTGAAAGCCACGATTTTTTCCGCTTCGGGTTTTCAAAATAAATCCATTTTTCGTCACCCGTCACAATTCGATGCAAAAATAATTTCCTTTCGTGGCGTTGAAGCAGCACTTCACAAGTGACTTTGCGATTTTCTATTTGACGTTCATTCAAATCGTGTGGGACCCATTTACCGAGTTTATTGATCTTCCCCATTACTCGTAAACGTCTGCTGATTGTTTCTTGTGACACATGTAATGCTTCTGCTAATTGCCGTTCAGTTTGAGTTGGGTCATCATCCAATAACTCCTGCAATTGCTCGTCTTCGCATTTTTGTGGTCTACCAGAGCGCTCACTGTCTTTCACATTGAAATCACCACTTTTAAATTGTCGAAACCATGTCTCACATGTTCTAATCGATGGAGCGTGTTCACCATATGTTTCTACCAGCAAACGTTGACTTTCAGCAGCTTTTTTCTTTTGATTAAATGAGAAAAGCAATGCGTGCCGCAAATGTTCTTTTTCAGGCATAAAACTCGACATGATCACTGAACGATAAAACAAAGACGCTAGTTTTTGGCGGACTCAACTTGTGTGTGTTTGTAGGTTAATGTCAGACGAACAAAATGACGTATGTGTCAAATTAATACGCTGCGTACTTTTCGCTGGTGCCATCTCTTAGTTAAACCGGAAAAAACTTATGCATACACCTGGTACTTGGAAACGTTTAAATGGGAAGTCCTACCCCACCCGCCGTATTCTCCAGACGTTGCTCCCTCTGACTATCACTTGTTTCGATAAATGGCACACGACCTGGCTGACCAGTACTTCCGTTCATTTGAAGGAGTAAAAAACTGGATCGATTCGTGGATCGCTTCAAAAGATGACCAGTTTTTTCAATGCGAGATTCGTATGCTGCCCGAAAGATGGAAGAAAGTAATAGCCAGCGATGAACAATACTTTGAACCGTAAATGTATAAGTTTTTTTTACAATAAAGCCTCGAATTTTAGAAAAAAACAATGGAAGCAAAGTTGTACCCTGTGACGTAGTCATAATTCTAGAGGTATAGATGAGTAACAATCATATAATTGCGAAATAGAAATTTTTTAATGAGCGAGTCTGCTAGTAGTCGAGATATGGATGTGTAAACATCTTGTGGCGAGAAAATGCGGAACGTAAGTGTGTTGAGAATTTGTGCACAAGGCGGATTTTATTCAAAAAAATAATTCCAATTGAATTCAATTGTAATGCGTTTACAAATTTTTTATTCATTTAAAATCGCTGTACTTGAGACGATCGGCTTATGATAACTAAAATACGATACATATACACTCGATTCTGAAGAATTGAGAAATCCTTGAAAAACGGCATCAATTACAGTTCCAGATTGTGTTGTAGCTACGTTTCTATTACCATTTAACTCTATCTGAAACGTATCTTTTAAAAACGTTATCAAAGGGTCGGTTTCCGGAGTATTAAAATTAACATTAAAATCATCACTCAGAATCATGGGCATTAGGTAATAGTCCTTGTTCAAAAGTGCTGCACCACCCACACTGAACGGCAGTAGTACAAAATGAATAAAATCAATTATACTCTGAACTGATTGATTTGGTGAGATGTAGACAACGACTGAAAGAATCGTTTGTCCACTTGTGAGACGGCATTCAGCTGCACAAATATCGCCAGTATCTCGTACTGCTACTCCTATTTCTGTTATTTGGCGATAGTTAATGTCCATGTTTTGTGTGACAACGTGCGAACTGTTCTGATTTTATAAATCGCTACCCCAGCGGAACGTCTCTCCTGTCGTTTAAATTTAACGCAGCAGTCAAAGTTTGGAATGTCAACGTCTTCTTCTTCGCCAAGCCACGTTTCAGAGAGCATGAGCACAGTGCAGTTTTGAGGTACTTCTTCATGAATATCGTTAGAATGTGCTCGTAAACTCTGGCAATTGAAATTGTAGAATGATATTTTATCTTTGATGAAATTCACTATTATTTCTTGACCCGTACGTAATGGATTTAAATTGAGGCGCTCAAATTCTATTCGTAGAGCAGCCGTTGAATTGAGTATTTTTGTAGTTTTCAGTAATTTGAGTAGTGTAGAGTAATTTGAGTAGTTTTGGCCATCCAATTTCATTAGCACTCATTGTAAGAAAGAATGTTGGCTTACCAAATTGTCGAATCATCGCGAACAGGTCTTTCTGACGTGAAGCACAGTAATACGCTGAGTTGGGGATATGGCGTAAAAATGCGAGATTCTCTTCAATACATCCGTGTACGTATTCTTCTGATTCTATATGTGCTCTTGTCACAGTATTATTTTTGCCAATGAACTTAAAAGACATTTAAAGTGAATCACAAGTGCGGATTCGCATAATTTTCATGGCCATATATGGCAAATGAGTAGGATATACGCCTCGACGATCAGCCCTGCGTAAATCGCTTGTTGCCATCATAAATGGAGTCACTCGAAGTTCTTCTTTGAAAGTTCTGAATTGGCCGAGATAGATGGACGGAAACGATAATTCTTCACAATGTTCATCAAAGAGAATGCATTTTTGTATGGTGTTTTCTCCGGGAGCAATACGAAGATACTTTTCTTCATTCCAAAGCAAGGACTGCTGTTGAGCTGTTAAACTTTCTTCGAAGCGGATCTCTTCGCTCACCTCATCATGACTCGGTTGGTCTGCGGCTGCTGTTTGCTGTTCGTCAGTTGAAAAGAACGCGTTACTAACTGTGATATTATAAAATTTGTACAGTTCTTGTTGCAATAACCCTTTCACCTACAACCACGAGTGAGGCTCGTGGTCAGGTTTTTGAGCCAAAACTGATTATCACGGGCCTGGCTCGTGGTACACCGTTCGTGCCAAACACGACTACCACGGGCCTGACTCGTGGTACGTCCTCCGGGCCAAATGTAAACACAACGTGTTGACTAGTGCACTTAGTTGCATGTTATCCTTGACTACGTTCGCACATAAAAATATATTTGTGTTATTGATTTATTCTTTTCGCGAATTATGTATTTCTAATAGGTACAACACCCGACGTAAGTCGTGTGCGATTGGTACAAGATAGATTTGCCGAGGCGCGGAATGGCTCGAAGGCTCGGCAGTTCGGTTTGCGTTTTGGGACCACGCTGTTAAATCTTACGTGGTAGGGCAAGGGGTTAAATATTCAAGCCAAATTTTGACGACACGCTTCTTTACATATCCGATAAGATAATTGGTTTTGTGAATTTTTTTTCGTGCTATATGGACATTAATAGCATAATCATCATCAAGTTCTCGTGGAAGCAATTGAACCATATTATCTACTGATACTGGTACGTTTATAACTTGTCCAAGGATTCCGTACTGCCCATTGCTATGTCGAAGCCTTCTGATCGTCATGAAGGGTAGTCTTGGTGAGATCAAGCGCTTCGTGATTATATCAAGCTCTGGTAAGTGAGCCGGCCTTGGTGGATAAGTAAAACCGTTCGATTTCGATAACGTTGGTATTTTCTTCTTATGTAGTGAGACGTAACAAGTACCACAGACGAGCGCAGTTTCGAAATTCATGTCAGGAAAATCAGCTGCAAGAATATCCTTTGAACACGGTGGCGGCGCTCTTAGGTCCATTTCAGTCCATAACCGATCGCATACGCTGCATATTGCACCGAAGTTGTTATCGAGGAATTTTTTTGTGAATTCAGCGTTGGCCTTGGCATGCTTTGTATATTCAAAATAATTAACTGCTTGTTGTTCTTCTTCTTTATCACATGCAGCATCCTGTGCTTTACCTATATCCGATGTTGCTTCTCTTTCCATAGGGTTGCCGTCTAGTGCTGTTGAAGTCGATGGGCCCACATGAAATGCCGATGTCGCTGGTCTTAAAGTTGCATGATCAACGATACTTCTGATGTTATCCAATCTACTCGTTGATGGTGCAGAATTAAGAATTGAATTGGCAACACGTGCTCTAAAATCTCGCGTACGTTGAGTGTTAGTGCGAGCGATATTTCGCTGCTCCACTCGTCCTGCTGCCAACTTCTCTTCACGTTTTCGTTTCCTGTACATTCTCATGTATTCTGCTGAATTTTGTCCATTTCGGAAATTAACAAATTATTCACTTAGAAAATTATAACGACATCATTATGATTATTTTTCAATTTTATTTATATATTAATTAAATTTTTTTTTCATTTTTTCACAATTTTTATTTATATATGAAGCCAAGATGTCATTTTTTGAATTATTTCAATGAAATTATTTTTCAATTTGTTAATATCATTATTCCCATTGTAAAATAATTAACCTTGAGAAATCATTAATTTATTTGGAAAAGTTGATTTTTTTGTATAAAGATAGTCAATAATTAGTTAAAATTTTTATTTTTCAGTTTCAAAAATCAGTTAGAAATATTAAATTTCAGTTTTTGTAATGAATTTGTATATCATTAATGAACTTTCAATGAATCTGTTTGAAATTGTTATCTTTCATAAAAGTGGTTTACAACACAAAAACGCCATACTAAGCGTATATCTGAACAATGTGTTTTAAACAATTACATTTTTCAGTTAAATAAATTGATTTTAATGACAAAGTCTTTTAATTAAATATTTTAAAATTAATTGAAAATAATTATTTTTAGTTTTTTATTTCAGAGATATTTTTCATGAAAACGGTTCACAACCTCAAAATATTTTAATAGTATAACTAATCGACGTGGTATATATTTTTAGTAAAAATATTTTCAGTTTACTTACTGGCAGTTTGTTATTGCACTTCAAAGAATTAAATTCACTATATAAACTTATATTTGAATATGTATGCGATATATATTATATATGTAATATATATATATATAATAATCTTATATAATTATTCACACGTTCTCAATAAGTTTAACGACGCTAAAACTAACAGCTGATTCTCAGTCCGCTAGGGGAAGCAGTGGCCGAAACGTGGCTAGGCTTTGTAAACGTCATAAATCTACTATGTGGGTCACTAATTTCTCTGGCGATCTATTCTACCGACGCCTAATCCTATTCTAATTCTATGTCGTACCGCGAGCGCTTAAGTAGCTGCGCACTAGGGTATTGCGCATAGATAGATAGGGTACTTCCCCTTACATACTTCCGTTTCATTTGCTCCAATTTAGACCCATACCGCCGCTAAATATGTTTACACATCAAAAGAAAATATTACTCTCAGGCACAAAGGTAACGGAGTCACCTATAATGAAGACTGAATTTGAAAAAGAAACGTTTAATTCAAAAATCAATTTATTCACAGTAAATTATTCATAGTAAATTATATTGGATACAGTAAATTCCCAGAGACACAGCTGTGGTGAGTCACCACAATACGTGACGTATCAGGAATGTTCCCTCACTGCCGAAAAACAGCGGGTCAGCGACCAGCTGACGTCGCTCGAGCGGTGAGGGGAACGGCAGGGCACGGTGGCGGGGAAACTGAAACAGACAAAATTACATAAGATATTAGAATAAGAGGAGTTAAAATAAGAGAGTGGGAAAGGAGAGAAAAAGTATAAGACAGCTTCAAACAGACATAACTCTCTTATTCTGTTAAAACTGTCCACCAAGTAAGAACTCGCTTATGCACAGCAGTAAAAATTTTTGTTAAATCCAGGAATTTCATGTCGAATCCAAGAATTTTAATAGAAAAGGGTCTGAGTTAGCCCATCAAACTTGTTAGAATATTGATAAATAAAAAAAAATACAGTGAAAGTTAGTGGAGAAACAAATAAAAAGATTAATAGCGAACAGCAACAGACCGTGCCAAAATAAGAAAATATTCTAAAAAACAAACTGGGAACAGAAAGTTGAAGGCATTAAACTCTATGAGTAGAGTGTAGTTTAAGTGTGTTAGGAAAAATATTATAAGAAAGATCAAGTAGAATAATTAGAAATAAGTAGTATAATAGTTTGTAAGAGGAACTGTTAACGCGACACATCAGTCAAAGCGGAAGACTTATCCTAGGCACTAAGAGGTTTCTAGACAAAATCCGGTCAAAGAAGATAGTTGTGCAAAACAGGAAAAGAGAGAGTAGAAAGAAAGCAACATCTAAGAACATTATGATACTATTTCAGGGTACGGGGGACATAGAATACTAAAATAAGTCTCCGCATGAAGAAAAGAGAGACACTTGGAGTGAAACTTTGAAAAAAAGCTAGGAAAATTAATTAATAAGTAGAACTAGGAGGGCACCAGCAAACCTGACCCAGAAAAACTTGATTTAGAATTTTAGGACCAATAGAAAAATAATTAGGAACGAAACAATTTTATTAGCCTCGTCAAGCGCGTCGGATGAGAACGACATCACTCAACAAGACATAAAGAATAAGAAAAAGATCAGATAAAAGACCAACTCACCAAGATAGAAGAATAACTGGAACGTCCAGGTCCAACACCGAAGATCGCTGGAGAAATCCGTCAAATAAATGATAAATAATTAGAATCACTGGAAAATAGAGATACTGTAACTGTCATATTCCACCACATAAAGAACACCAGTTGTGAACTAAGAGCATTATTACCACGAAGAAACACACTGGAGATTCACGGGAACGGCATGAATACAACAAACAAAGAGCCCGAACGTGAAACAGCTCGAACATCAAATTATTTCGATTAATTAAGAAATAACGCAGACACGGACACAGACCCGGCATCTGTATTAGCTGACCGACGCGTCAGCAACAGCAAATCAAGCCCAGCAGACCGCGCATCAGCGGCCAGGCGAGCGAAAGATCAAGACGGCTGAGCTCGATTCTGCTTAGTTGGGACGTTTACCGCAAATCCCGAGAGCGCATAAGGGGAACTCCGATATCATCGCAGATAAAGAAGAACACGAAACCTTCAGATCGATTTTACGCTGCAAATTACTTGTACGGCCAACGGCGCCAAAAAGCCGGACACTGCAGCATTCTATGTTAATTATTGAATAAACCCTACTTATACCTCCTACAGAAGTCTATAATTAATTATCTACGTGTTCGAGCCCGAATTCTTCCCCTCGGAAGACAAAAATTAATGATAACGTCAGAAATACCGTTACAAACCCTAATATGTAAACTCAAATCCACCTCGAATAGTTTTACTGTCCAACGAAATCCTCTTTGCCTGCATTTGTAATTGTATATTCCACAGAGTAACTTTCCTGCATTAAAACCTCAAACCACCTTGCTGAGAGAACACAGTTCTACGGGGAACTCAGCCTATGCTGGAAAGATCGGTCTTTGTTTAGTCTACGCATCGTGATGCGCGGCTTCTCCGTTAGCTGAGTGCAAGTAGCACTATACCATTTTGCATCTATAACACTCCTGGTCTACAGTCGAAGAGTGCAAGTTCAATTTCTTTATAAAATATATTGGAAAGTTTCAAATAGAATAATATTCATTCTATCGATGAATTAAAAACCACGTTCCACGAAGATATATTAAAATGATCAAAGACACCATTCCAAATAAAAGGTAAATATTTCTTATTAAGTTTAATCTATTTCTGTTAAAAGGTTTGTTGAATGGTAGCACTGTGTTTATTTGACTTAATAAACTCACTATATTATCAAATTATTTTAATAGCAGTTCAGACGGCTAGACAAGACGTATCGTGGGCTTCAGCATACCCCACTTCCCTACCTTCATCCATTTCTGACAAGAGTAACGATAAAGACGCGTTAAGCGGACGGCGCGATTCTCCTCTTACAATAACGTCTGTGGACCTTACAACTTATAATTTAGCTTTTTTTAAATTTATGTGTACAATATTTATATAATATAAAAAACTTCATTATATTATAATTGTATTAAACGTAATTCGTTGAATTGAAGGCCGTTACGAGCGCCTGAACATGGTGTAATGATTTAATAAATGTGAACGTGTGACTATTCCAGCATGTAAAAATATGACTTCGGTTAAAATTAGGAAACTTGAATTATAAGAACACCGAGTGTACTATGCAACTTCAGACGCAATAATATAACTTTCCGTTTTCTTTATGTGTATATATTAATATGAAAACTTACACCTCGAAACTGCCGATCATTTCGATTTTATGCAAACGGACAAGTAAAATGATTTATTAATAATTTAAGGTGCTTTGAACCACTGATATCTAGTACGGAGTGATGTTCTTGGCTTTGGATCATCGAACATTTTTAAGACGCAAATAATAAGAGCAGCTTTAGAAGAACTTTTTTTACCAAATTTCTCATTAAAAAATCAGTAAAGCCTTTATATGTATTACTAGAAACAAGTTACTTGGGCTTGCACTCTTCCAGACAAATTGACTTATAATGCAATATTATTTCTTGGAATATTTCTTTTTTTATAGTGGATTAATAGGACATTTTTGTTTGCTGTCCAATGGATGACCATAGCAAATTATCATTCTTAATGTAGGTAACTACATACCAACTACATTTCATATCACACTACCTCAATCAATGTTGTTTATCGAAAGTTAAATAAAACTGTTTTCAAAACTTAGAACACAATCATTTTTTACCACTCAGAGCTATTTGTTTAAACAGCAAAAGACGTGACAGTATAAATAGGCTCGCGCTCCTGTATGTCATCAGACACGGCACGAAAAAACTCATTGCCAATTGCATTCTCAGTTCGCAATGCACTTTATAAATCGAACCGTTTCTTTCCTGAAGCCACGGGAAACATAGTAGTGCCATAGTAAGAGTGATTGGACACATGTTAGTATACCATAACAGTGTAAATGGCCTGTGTGTATATTTAAACTCGTATGATTAGATAATCGTTGCAAGAAGTTCGAGGGGAACTTGCAGCAGCAGAATAACTAACTAACCTACAGTACGGCAAATTTACATATTTACTAGTTATAACTTTACAAATTACAACTCTATCAAATAATAATTCTACCGTATTATAAGTCAACTAGATTAAAATTCTCTGCCGATAAACTATCCCCCACATAGAACCGAGAATAATTCATTTGAATTTCAAATTGTTTTCAAAATTACCCATTTAACTTTGTGTATAATAATGATATTAAATTAATTTATTGATTATAACATGTTTTAGCAATTAAATAATTCAGTTCCTGGATCAAACCGATAAAATGTCTATCGCCGGAGAGTTGTATTCTAATAGAGTTGTAATTTGGTAAACGTGTAATAGTGTGAGATGTTCGCGGAGACCTGCATTTTGCTAGCGTTATAAAGCGGTGGAGATATAAGCTACTGTTCGATCTGATAGAGTTGTGTCATGCTAAAGTTCGGGCAAAGTTTCTGGTAGAGCTGTGATTTCATAGCGTTACAAGTGGTGGAAATGTTAATGTGCCTAGTGAATTACCACCAATCCAGCAACAATTTCTTATAAATGTCTAATTAATAACATCGTCAATTACGATTGACCGTTCACGTGATCGATCTCCGTAAATGTATTTTATTAGCGTTACTTTCAGAGTTCGGCTAAGCCTTTTCTTTTTTCACGTATCCGTTTTCTCAACGATCTACCATCATATTCATTAAATTCCAACCGGTAAAGCCATTTGTATGCACAGTGTTTATTAAACACGAAAACGACTTTTAAAAACACACTGGACACTCACTCGGATTGGCTTGCTGCGCACATAGTAACGTATTTCGCCATTGCTGGCGTTCCAAATATCTCTTTGTCCAGTAGTAATGGCTTGCCTTAACGTTTTCGTTTTCTTCGTCACTGTGGCTTATATCCACTAGTACGACCGCAACTTCCGGGTTTTCTTATTGCTAGGGTCGAACACGACATCTACTTGAAAAAGCCGTTAAACTTTCCGCGATCCTGTGTTTACTTTCCTTATTTCTTTACGCGCATACACAGTACTACGGAGTCTGTGCATAGTGCGACGCAATGAACACGACTGCGTATGCCGTACTAACAGTTGTTCCACAACCGAAGCCGCGGCTTTGCAGTGGCAAGACTCGGCGAATGTGTCTAATGCTACACGAACTCAGTTGTATCCACCTTGCCTTGGAGTTATATACCAATAGCTGGCCAACTAGAGTAAAGCGACGCCACTAGCTCTGAGTCGCACGGAATCATTACGTAGCCTAGCGCATGCATAATATACATATGGAGTTTTAACGACTCTGGGGCAGCGAAATTTTAATGTAGTTTGTGGCGTCATTTTCATCGAGACGCTTTTATATGAATGATAGAGAACGGTCTGCGCGCAGAATCAAAGTGGACACTCCCCCGACGAGCATATGTCAACGCCGATCAATGAACGCGCTCGTCGAACCCGACCATAACTTGTTTGGCGACCATTAATTAATTATATGTACTGATATGTACAACCATGATAATGATGATTCCATTTGAGGCTATGTAGACCTTTCAGTTATTATGTTGATTATTCAGCTATTTCTCAAAAATTTACATTTTTATGAGCGGCTTAATTATGCTTGTGTTGAAGTGTTTATGAGAAAATAACATATCGTCATTTTCTTCAAGTAGTGCTATAGCTTGAAATTCTTATCGAAGGTGTGAGTATAGTAAGAGAAAACATTTTGTTACAGTATTTAAGATGGTATATAAGAGTAGAAAAAAAGCAGTGTAAATTACTGTACTGATATAAAACTTCGAACTCGTTTTGTATACCTAATAACATGCTATTACAAGAAACTAGTGTATAAATACAGAAAACTGACGAAGTTTTGACTCGTTGAAGTAAGCCCATTTTAGAAGAATTATCGCTGTGTACCAAAAGATTTGCCGGTTCAAAAAGCCTATGGCGTTTTCTCCATGCAGTTAATACTCGCGTCATAAAAAATGTGAATTTTTTATCCCAGATTCTTTCGGAATAACATCTCTAGAGAAAATTATGCTTGTGGAGCAATCTTTATTGTATTAACAGCTCTTACCGAGAACGATGCTCCACTCTTATATGTCAATCGCATAAAAAATCTGATCCAATTAGAATTCTCTCGCTGTACCGTCTCGTTAGATATAACACTGTGCTACACTTCACTGATTTTTTTATAAATAGATTCGGTAATTAGGCCAAACTCAAGATAAGTAAGCTGGCATGTTGTTAGTAGATAATCGTCTTTCGCGAAAAATTTGGCAAATATTTTTAATTTCTGTCTAGTTTCCGAGATTTCTGAGGTCGGAGTCATCCAAATTTCCCTATATAGATACACGCTATGGGAAAATAGAGCTATCTTACATACTATATATTTTGACATCTAGACGATTAACTATACTATAAGATACTTGTTTGAAATGAAAAACCATAAAAATATTTTATTATTGGGACAACTTGGATTTTCTCTCATTTTTTACAGGTGTACTTAGGAATAATTGATGTAACCCATCCTTTGATGCGCCTCAACACGTTTTTAAGGAAATTTTTTAATTTTTATTTTCGTATAAAGAAAAAAACTATTATAATATTAATCACCGAAACTCCTTATGGACATACACTTTAGTGGATCGATGGATTCAGCACAATGTTTCGTAGTTAACCAACATCAATTTATGAGGGCTTAAAGGCAGTAGTATCAATAACAGAACAAAAGCGGATCGTCTACTATTACGACTTATTGATGGAATGGCACATTTCTGTGTATTGAAGTCGTTCCAGAGGCAGTAACATTGCGCCATGTAGTAGATAGTTTCTACGGTACCTAAGCTACTGTAATGATATATTTGCGTAACTAAAACTTGGATGACTCTTTCTTTTTATTTGCATCTTCGCGGTTCTTAGGCATAATAATAATATACTTAAAAATCACTGTTTTTATATGATATTGCAATTGCGACAAAACGAGAATAACGAATATAGTAGCAATTGGTACTCTGGAGCTTCTTGGGCTAATTCAATATAGTGAACGAAAATACAAGAAAAATGCAAAGTAGAATCTTGTACATTGCTTCCTTATTATTTTCTATTTCTTTCAATGCCACCTCTATGAGGAAGTACGTTGATCAATTGTGGCTTCGACATAGAAGAAGCTGTATGAAAAATGGAAAATAATGAGGAAACAATGTGAAAGCATATACTTTTTACCTTTGTTGAAAAAAATGTAGACGTTAGCTTTATGTTGCCAAAAAATAAGTGGTCAAGTAATGAAAAAATGTTAATTGCTCTAAAATTGTATTACTCCAGTTTATTTTAACGTAAATTGTAATCAATAGCAAGACCTTGCTGCGTAACCTACATAACAAATTTTAGATCAATAGCTCAAATCATTTACAAACTTCAGAGGGCTTTTGTGTTTACATGCATCGGCAGTCGTGAATATAACAATGAAATTTTTTATAACATCAAATGCGTCTGTCGATTTTCATAAAATTCGGTATCAAATATCTCTAAACGTTATTACGTACGTGTCTAAAGTGTTGAGTGGTTTTATCAAATGTCTCAAAAGCAGAAGCGGCTCGTTATCGATTCCGTCTTAATTGAAGTCGAAATATCCTACAACATTACAGCAATTATAAATACCTGTTTAGTTCGCATACAAATTTGCGATTATGAGAGTTGTGCAACATTTTTATAAAAAATTCTAATTGTCCTAGCTTTTGAGGCTATGCATCAGTTTTTACGAAAATCTTACCAAGTACAACGGCGTCTCTGCATCAATTATCATGCAAACTCCGGCTTCATAGCTCAAGTCAGAGAGAGAGGGGGGCAGGGGGAGAGGGGCGACGCCACGCACTTGCCGATTCTCAGGATTACCATGTCAGCCTCGGGACCTCGGGCAGAGACCCGAAGTGACACAGTGATGTCACTTCAGCACCATTTTACACTTCTTACCATCGAGAGCTCGAGCGGTCCCGGTCGATAAGTACCTGTTACGGTTACAAAGGGTGGCTTCCTTACCGGACTTGCCTACGCATCTCGGTCATCTATCCTGATTTATGCGTAGTCCAGGCGAGGCACTAGTCGTGATCATCTCGTGAGCTTTTTTCCGGTGTACGTTGTTTCAGGAAGACGTAAGCTTAGAGCGTTTGACTATCCCATTGTACTCTAATGCTAAACTATCACTGCCCGTGGCATATCCATGCGAATATTCGATACGGAGATGAATTGATCTGAGAATAACATTTAGAGGCGATTTTGGGATTACGAGTATTGCTGAGATCATCGCCGTAGCTTAATTCCGGTGAGCTATCTTTCCTCTCTACCATCTTTCATTGTTTTTTCAATTTGTAAAATTGACCAACGTTACAGCTTGTTCGTACCTGCGATTATCGTGTACCTTGCGCTGAATAGTTTTCGTTAAAGACCGGGCATTGTAACGTTCTTTATGGTCCTTTGTTAAATTCAGCGTTGAGCATTTGTTAATAGTTTACGTCGATCGGTACGTTCTATGTAGAGTCTCGGTATAGTTTGGATTTGGAAGAATCATAACGTCGGTGTTCTTGGTGTTTTGAGCCGGAGAAAAGTCACTGTGTCTTTCTTTTTCGTTTATTGTAAAGTCGCGCACGTGTTAATTGGTCGTACCATTGTACGATTGTGTGAGAGGGATTGGTATGATATAGACCACGTCGCGTATTGATGATTATTTTAATTGGTTTAATTCAATTTTATTGGAAGGGGGATAGTTTCGATTGCTGGCTCACATCATCGTACTCAGGCTGTAGTCCCATTGTGCCCCCATCTTTCCCCTCTCAACCCAACAGCTTCGTCCTCCTAACAAAATGGACCAGTGCCCCGGGCACGAACATTCTAAGTCCTTCGGATTCCACAAAAGGGTACCCCAGGGAGATGATCCTGCATGCCGTCAGTGCCAGACACTGTCAAAGTACAGGGAGGGCAGTCTACTGCTTCTGCTCCCTGCATTTCTTACAAACCGTCTTCTCATTCATCCCTAGACGGTGTATATGGTTCTTGCGTCAACAGTGTCCTGTATACAGTTCTACTGCTAACATCAGGGATCCTCTTTTCAGTCTCAAACTTGCTGTGTCAACTGTTTGTCCAGCTTCGTCATGACTGCTTTAGTCTGCCTCATTCCAGGCGTATTTACCCATTCTTTGTCATGCTGGTTTTCCATCCACGCATGAATGTCTACTTTGATGAGTCAGCTAGTCACTTATGTTGCCGACTCGGGCCTCAAGAGCTGCGACTTCGCCCCTTTCGGCTCTTTCGATGCCTTCGATGCCCCTGTACCCGGATACTGACAGCAAGCTGACCCTGCTTCGTCTTGCAAGGACACCAAGTGCGCCAATGCTGCCAGACGGCAAGGTTGGGGTATTCCGTCACTGCTCCCATCACACGGCCGACGCGAGGTGCGCAATGAGCGCAGTTTTGCGTTTTAGATCGTGCGACTAACCGATTATTGACATAATATATACGATTGTCAGCGACTTCATCATTGACTCTTCGTCGGCCTTGACGGATCCTTCTTCTGACACTCTACTCTAGATTACTCTGTCCAAACTCGAATCGAATAATAGCAACGTCATGGACCTTACATCTGACCAAAATCAGATAACTCTAAAATTCAATACCAAACTTTAAGAAATATACCATGTTGTGAAATTGGGGAGTGAAGATCGTGGAAAAACTGCGCAACTAGAGCAGTCTAATGCCTCCGTGACTCGTAAAATCGAGGCGTCTGTAAGTCTCTATCGGTTGAGCTCAAATCTACAGCAGCCGCCATCACCCCAGCAAATATTCCTATTATAGTCGAAAAGTCGCCACCTATTATAGCTGAAAAGGTTCTCTCTGCGCACGGTGTTACCGAACTAGTGAAGAAAGTTCTCGCGGTTTGAAACGTCATATCGAAATTAAATCTACCAAATGACAAAGCGAAATCGAAATCCTTTAAATGAATTTACATCTCCACTTGTATAGGGCAGAATTATCTTAAGCAACGTTTTTGGAATCGGTATACGTGGGAACATTTACATCAATAAGTTTCTTCCACCCAAGCTAGACAAATGTATGCGAAAAGACGACAGTTACCCTCGGATTAAGATTGTAACTCTGGCGGATATCCACAAGTTTATTGAATCATACACTCTTATGTTGCAAACATACGAGGGCTATTCGAAAAGTTTCCGGGCTTCTTAAGAAAAACACATATTTCGAATCAAAACAAAATGTATTTCTAACAAAATGTAGTCTCCCTGCAACTCAATTCATGTAGTCCAACGTTTCTTCTGTCCTTTGAAACCGTCAGAAAAAAATTGATTGTCTAAACCGGAAAAATACCGGTTTACAGCGTTTTCCGCCTCAGCATTAGACTTAAATTTCTTTGCCCGGGAAATTTTTTCAAATTAGGAAATAGGGAAAAGTCGCTGGGAGCTAGATCTGGCAAATAGGGTGGGAAGGGTGGAGGCAATTCAAACTTCAATTCGTTAAATTTTGACATTGTGACCATGCACATGTGAACTCGAGTGTTATCCTGGTTAAACAGGATTTTTTTCTTAGCCAAATACGGAGGTTTTATCTTAATTGTGGCCTTCAATTTATCCAGCAATCCAGCATAGTACTATCCCTTGATTGTTTTACCCTTTGGAAGGTAATCGATAAAAATTATTCCACGGCTATCCAAAAAACCTGTCGCCATCACTTTTCCTGCAGAGAGAACGACTTTTGCCTTCTTCGGAGTTGGTTCCCCCACCGCAATCCACTGCATTGACTGTTGTTTGGCCTCAGGGGTATAGTGGTGTACCCAGGTTTCATCGACGGTTATCATTTGCCGCAAAAATTGCACTGAATTTTTTTTATACAGGCTAAGACACTCGCACGACATGTCCGTCCGTATGCGCTTTTGGTCGATCGTCAACACACGCGGTACCCAGCGCGCGGATAATTTTCTCATATCCAAATCTTGATGTAAACTTTGGTGCACCTACTCTGATGATATTCCACAAGCCATAGCAATATCCTTAACAGTGAATCGACAATCTTCCATCACAGTTTGAAGCACGAAATCGACCATTTCGTCAGTTGTAGAGGTTTTTGGGTGCCCGGAACTTTCCTCGTCTAAAATGCTCGTACAACCACGTTTGAAGTCGACCACCCAACGTTTGACAGTTGTAAATGAAGGGGAGGCTTCACCGTATACAGAGTTTAACTCATCATTTATTTCCTGAGTCTTTTTCCCTTTCAAATGATGGAATTTCATCACTGCGCGATACTCAACTTTCTCTATTGTTGACAGACAATGTTAGCTGACAAGTTTGGAAGAGTGCCATAGAGAAAGTAATGATCAACATGACTTGAAATTGTTATGGTTTAGAAATGACAAGAAATCTATCGGACGGCGAAATAAATTTTTTCCCACAGTTCCTTAATGTCAATGAGGCCGGGAAGTTTTCAAATGGCCCCCCTACCCCAGCCAAGCGTATAAAACTGGTTCTACTAATTTGACTTCAATATAGAGCTTTCTGTTGTATACTCTAAATTATTCCATAAATAGAACATTGGTTAAATCCGAACTTCATAGAACTCAAACCGCACTCATAATACGTACTCTGAATTACTCACAAGGGGACCACATGGTCGTCAGATTTTTGTAATTTTTTATACTCATGGTACGTAAAGTTGAGACCCCAAATATGAATATCCCCAAGTAATACGACGCCATATTCAGAAATTCTCGAGAAAATCGACTTTGAAGTTAGAGCGAGCAACTGAAATAGAGAAACAAAAACCGAATTTTCAACTGAGTGAATAGCTCAGTGGGTAGCGCTGGAGTCTGGTAATCACTGGGTAGTGGGATCGAGTCTCGCTTTGGTCACTTTTTTTTTTTTTTTTTTTTTTCAATTCAAATACCTACGTATTTTATATTTAAAATACATTAAATATTTGCTAATTACCATATTATTATTAACAAATTATATCATTTTTTATGAAAATTGCACGTGGAGCGGAAAAATAATATTATCCTCTTTACGAAGAGTTATTTGACTAGCCTGACGCTTACATTACATTGTAATAGAATGTAGCTACCAAACTAACTGCGGAGGGATCCACACCTGCTCGAGAACAAAAGATTTCGGAATTCCCCAACGGTTTCTTTCGGTAAGTGGTATTTGTGACTGCAGTAGGTAGTAGCTAGTAGCATTTCAACGTTCGCTCTCGAAGCAGCAGGTTGTGTTTTGCGGCGTTGTGAGTGAAAATATTCGAACAGTTTTAAAGAAAAATATTATAATGTCGGACGTGGAAGTAAGCAATTCTCCTGGCCCTTCGGCGGCAGAAGACCTTGAAGACTCCTCACAGAGTAAAGATTCAAGAGTATTGATGAGAGATGCGCTTGAATATTACGAGCAAATCTTCGCAGAGAATAATCTTATCGAACCAACACCATCTGCGACAATAACTGAACAACCAATGCTACTAGCATAGGACTTGTTCCAGTATACCGTACAAGCTTTACAAGAGAAAAAGTTTGTATCGTTTGAAAAAAAACGGGTGCAGTCGCTTCAAACGTATGGAGGAATTGCCAAAATGGTTAAAACATGTAAAAAGTGGTGGTACCACATCGGAAAAATACGCGACAATCGATTCATGGACGTATGATCGCTTTGACGAAGCTCGAAAGAATAATCAGCAAGTCACAACCCGGAACTTGCAGCAGTGGGCTTTATCTGCCGCAAGTCAGTTTGAAAAGTTCGACTTCAAAGCTTCGAATAGATGGGCTGAGGAATTTAAACGGAAGCATCGAATTCGTCAAAGAAAAATAACGAAGTTTGTAACGGAAAGAGAGACCGCATCAATGGACGAAATCCTGGCTTCTGCAGAAGATTTTCGAATCCAGGCGCGGAATGCCATACCAAACTTTGAGCCAGACTTCGTCATTAATACGGACCAAACAGGTATTGAAAATATTATTTTATTGTTCGTAATTAATCAAAGTATATTTATTCGTGTGTAGTATTTTTTATTTATTCATTTTTTGCTAATTTTTTTCAGGGTGTCAATACCAATCGACTTTCGATAGAACTCTCGCGGCCAAAGGATCGAAGGTGGTGCTAGTGACGAGGCAGAATATGAATAAAGTGACTCACTCGTATACTGCACAGTACTCTGTCACCTTATCAGGAAAGTTGCTGCCCCTTGTCTTCATATGTCTACAAGAAACAACTGGTTCATTTGGACCTAGGGTGAAGAAATCGGTAGACGAGTATCTTAAAAAGTACCGAAACGTCACAGTCACTTCGTCGAAATCGGGAAAGTTGACCACAAATTTGTATAAAGATTTTTTAATTAACGCTATGCAACCATATGTAAAAAAAAAAAAGTTTCTTTTGCTTATTGATTCTTGGGGTGGACAAACAAATCGCGTCATATATAATGAAATTTTTCGCGATGATAAGCGCCTGCCGACTTGCACCATGCAAGTCATTCCTCTGAAATGTACTCCGTTAGTACAGCCATGCGATGTTTATTTTGATCGTCAAGTAAAAAATTTCATCAAGCGTATGCAAAACTGCGCATACCTGATCGAAGAAGGCCGCGAAATCAACGATCGAGAAGATTGTATTAAAATTCATTCAATCGTTCATCATCAGTTAACCTCTCCGATCTTCGGTAAAATGATCAGATATGCGTGGTTCGCTTCAAAACTTTGTGATACTAGAGAAATCTTTGAAAACGTCAATGAAGTTTGTTTTCCGATTGATGTTTTTAAAAAAAAAATGCGTCAGTAAAAACGCAGCATTCGTGCGGTGTGCTCGATGCCGTGAAAATTTCTGTTTCCCGTGTTTTTACGACGCTTATCACTGTGGCTCGTGCGATCCTATTGATAAACAAATGGATACGATGTAACTTTAAATAAAAAAACATTATTTTTCTACCCGAGGTTTTTTCATTTTCGTTCCCAAAACTTTACTTGTCATTTTTTAAAATTAATTTCAAATAAATGTAATAACACGTGCAATATTCATAAAAAATGATAATTTGTTAATAATAATATGGTAATTAGCAAATATTCAATGAATTAAAAATATAAAATACGTAGGTATTTAAATTGGAAAAAAAAAAAAAAAAAAAAGTGACCAAAGCGAGACTCGATCCCACTACCCAGTGATTACCACACTCCAGCGCTACCCACTGAGCTATTCACTCATTGTCAGTTGAAAATTCGGTTTTTGTTTCTCTATTTCAGTTGCTCGCTCTAACTTCAAAATCGATTTTCTCGAGAATTTCTGAATATGGCGTCGTATTACTTGGGGATATTCATATTTGAGGTCTCAACTTTACGTACCATGAGTATAAAAAATTACAAAAATCCGACGACCATGTGGTCCCCTTGTCAGTATGTAATTATATTTTGAAGACGTATGCTGATATTTTCTTGTAGTAACCTATTTTAAGCGATTATGTAGCAATTGACCGACGAATGTATTTCGCGCCTCTTCCTCAAGATCAAAATGTAGGACCCCTACTCGCCGCCAGAATAACCACGCGTTTAAAGTCTAGGAACTTTTTTCTCCTGCTAGAGGTGTCCCTCTTGCGCACCCGTGCTTTCTGTTCATTCTTCTTTTCGTGCCAGAAAGAAAACCACGTATTGTCTGCGTTATTAAAAATAAAAATAAAAAAAAATGGGAAAGAAACGTAAACGGGGAAGATCCGAGAAGTTGGAAGATTCAAGGAGAATAGAACAATACTGGAGAATAGAACAATTGAGAGGCAAAAAATATAAACGACGTAAGTACAAGGTTTTTGTTTTAGGTTATGCTACCTCGTGGCGTGTTATCGGACGGACGATTGTTATATGGCGACCCAGGAAGGTCTAACGTAAATGGGGAAGAGCGTTGCTCGCGCAAAAAATTAGGAATATTCGTATGGGTCTAACCTATCGAGTAACCTAAAATTCGTTCGTCTTACGAACAAGGAGACTAGCGACTCATGACGGTCTAACCCCATTGAGGAAGGGCGTAGACCGCGCAAGTAGAAAAATTTGCCCTGTTCAATGAGCTCGGACCGGAGGCCAGCATTCAGATGGAAATTTTTGTCTCGTTCATGACAGGTCGTCGTGACGAGGAAAGCACGGAGTCGGAAGAGACCTCGAGCGATTATGAAAGCGGAGAGTCTCAGAGACGGAAAAATATAGGACGCGAGGTAGCCCAGGAGAGCGTCGTTTCGTCAGATACTCCTAATAATAACGAGGAGATTCAACAATCGAAGGAAATTCTGGACGGAGACCCAGTGGCGGGGAACGTACCAGAGGATCGAGGCAGGGTTTAGGAGGAATAAATGGAACAGCAAGTTACGACGGAGGCGGCTGACGTGAACCCAGATCCTCGTATTATTGAAGTGTTAGAAATACGTCCTATAGAAAAATGCAGTTTGGCCCTGAAAATACCGAATGAAACGAGTATTCGGTGAGACGAGATACTAAAGAACGGGTTGCCGAGCGAAGAACGTGAATCGTTAATAAAAAAGTATATGCCACCCGAAAACGCAAGTTTTATCGATGCGCCGGCAATTAACCCTGAAGTCAAAGCGGTTCTCGGGTGTGTGGTGAAAAGAGATGAGAGAATTGTCGAAAAAGCAAGGAAAATCGCGGTAGCATTGGCAGCTATAGGAAGAGCCTTCAGTCACATTGTGAGTGGAGAACAGGAAGAATTGGGCCTGTTGGGAAAGCCGAGCGACGCAGGGCGTATAATAATCGATATACAGACAGACGAATCCCTGATTCGGCGTAGCCTGATTCTCGCGAAAATCAACACAACGTTCAAGGAGGTCCTCAACGAGTCGGCTCCAGATGAGTGGCTATTCGGAAAACAAATAGAAGAGAGAGTTAAAACGGCAAAGACGTTCAAAAACGCGTCGAAAGAGACTGAATACACGGCGTTCTTGGGGTTCTCCGAGCACGTCGAAGGGAGTACGTCGACAGGAAAAAGAGGGCTTCATCGCAAGCAAGAGAGTCGATCTCATCGGAGATAGTAGAAAACAATGTAAGTGTCATCGCAGGACGATTGCGACATTTTAAGCCAAAATGGGCCGAAATAACAACAAATCATCTGATCCTGTCATGGGTAAACGGATATGAAATTCCTTTCAAATCAAAGCCCTTTCATTGAAATATGAGTGAACCAAGTAGATCGGAGAGAGAACGAAAAGAAATCAGAGTAAAAATTCGGGAATGGTAGACAAAAGGGGCGATTGTTCAATGTAGCGAGACGCAGAGACAATTTTTATCGAATATTTTTCTCATTCTGAAACCAGATGGTGATAAACGTTTTATTTTGAATCTCAAGAAACTGAATGAGTTTATCGAAACAGAGCACTTCAAGTTAGAAGATAGGAAGGCGGCCGTTAGACAAATCTCATAGACAAAAATTCCGTCCTTACGAAAGTCGACTTAAAAGACGCGTACTATACAATTCCTATTGTGGAGACGAGTAGAAAATTTTTCAGGTTTCAAATTGACAAAAAAGTTTACCAGTTTGTTTGCTTACCGTTCGGACTAACTATGGCGCCGTACGTATTCACTAAAATTCTGAAACCAGTGATAGCGATCTTTCGCAAAAAAGGATTCACGTTGGTTGGGTACTTAGATGATATTTTAATTATTGGCGATTCGATTCAAGAATGCTCAGAAAACACACAAGAGATTTGTGACGCTCTGCAAAAGCTCGGGTTTGTGTTTAATTGGAAAAAATGTCAACTCATTCCTAGAAAGCGCTGCAAATTTCTAGGCTTCATTTTCGATACAGAGAGAATGAATTTAGAACTACCAGAAGATAAAAGAAGAAAAATAGAAGAAATAATTAGAATATTCATGCATAAAGATTCATGTAAGATCCGAGAGTTTGCAGAGTTTGTCGGAACGTTAGTCGCGTGTTGTCCCGAAATTAAGTATGGGGTAGGTCATACGAAGATTTTTGAGAGAATCAGATACCTGGAATTAGAGAAAAATGGTGGACGTTACGATGAACGAGTGAAAATTTCAATTTTCGTACAATCAGAATTCCGGTGGTGGTCGAGAGCTATTCGCTCAGTCGTTAACTCGTTCAAGTGTCTCAATTATGATTATAAGATCTTTACTGACGCATCCCTTTCGGGATGGGGAGCCGTATGTCGCGGTGAGAAAACACATGGGTTTTGGAATGAAAAGGAAAAGAGGTTTCATATTAATGTCCTTAAACTCATGGCAGCTTTCTTTGGCTTAAATTGCTTTATTAGCGGAAAAGCTCACTGTAACATACTCCTGTGTACTACTATTGATAACACTATAGCTGTGGCGTACATTAACAAAATGCGCGGAGTACGGTTCGAAAACCTTAACCGTTTATCGAGAGAAATATGGGAATGGTGTGAGAAACCGAAAATTTGGATAATAGCATCATACATAAATACGAAGGAAAATATCGAAGCAGATGCCGAGTCTCGGCGAGTAGGACAAGAGGCTGAGTATAGTTTAGCAAACTGGGCTTTCGACAAAATACTAAATTCGCTGGGTGGCCCCGAGATTGACTTATTTGTCTCTTGCATCAATACGAAATGTGATCGATACGTATCGTGGTTCCGGGATCTCAAAAGCGAAGCGGTGGATGCATTTACGGCTGATTGGGGACAGTTCTCGTTATTCTACGCATTTCCTCCTTTTTCTCTCATATATCCTCCGAGTTCTGCGAAAGGTTAAGGAGTACGAAGCGACAGGCATCTTGGTAGTGCCGGACTGGCCGGCGCAGCCGTGGTATCCGCGATTTCGGTCCCTCTTTGCAAGTGAAGCGGTGAAATTTGTTTCTAATAAATCCTTATAATTGTCTATCAACAGAGAACCTCATCTGTTATCGGAAGACCTTACCCTGGTAGCCGGGGTTGTTTGTGGGAGGCGTTCGAGATAAACAACATCCCGGAGGAAGCAAGAGGAATTATGATCGGGTCGATACGGAAATCTTCACTCAAGCAATACGACAGCTCTCTACGGAAATAGTGGACCTTCTGTAGCAAAGAAGGAATAGATCCATACAAACGACGGGAGACTGATATTATAAAAGCGATAGCGGAAGAATTTGGAAAAGGAACAGCCTATAGGTCGCTGAATTGTTTTCGATCGGCTATATCATTAATAACCGGCTCTTTAGTACGGCAAGATGAATACATTCGCAGACTCTTCAAAGGGATATCAGAAGCTCGCCCGGCTAAACCGAAATACGACTGGACATGGGATCATCAAGTTGTCCTCAAATATTTAAAAGGTTTAGGCAAGAACGAGGAATTGGTGCTGGACGTGCTAGCGATGAAAACCATAATGTTGCTGGCGCTTGTAACGGGGCAAAGAATGCAGACGCTAGCCTTGATCCGTCTCGAAAACGTAGAATGGCAAAGTCATGGACTGATCATAAGAATTCTGGATAAAATCAAAACATCGGGGGTCAATAAGAAACAACCACTTTTAACGCTGCCGGTTTTCGATAAGGACAAGGATATCTGCGCAACCACCACATTACAAGCATATGTCGATAAAACGAAGGCAATTCGAGGCTCCAGCGACTACCTTATTCGTCGCAGTACGGAAACCGTACAAATCCGTAGGATCTCAAACGTTAAACCGCTGGATAAACGAGCGATGGAAGAAAGTGGAATTGATACGAAAATCATCACAGCTCACAGCACAAGGCATGCATCATCTTCTACGGCAAAAGCAAAAGGACTGAATATGAACACGATAAGAGGAACAGTCGGCTGGGCGGAAAAAATCTCAAAGCTTCGCGTGATTTTATAACCGCCCTATAGTGCACGACAAGGGGCTGTACGCTGAAACTATTTTAGAAGGCTAAGTTTAGTGAAAAAAAAATATATATATCTCACGTATAAGCAGACAACAAATAACGCCACAACATCTTTAAACATCTATATTTTGATCTTGAGGAAGAGGCGCGAAATACAATTGAACGATGAAACGAACTTACCTGTAAGTGATGTTTGATCGTAATTGTATGGAGCGCCTCTTCCAAAAGATCAGTCTCCCACCCAAAACTATCCATCAGCAAGTGTATAAAGAAAAAATAAAATGAGCCCATCT